>JAHZMY010001303.1:0-12810 GCA_027743915.1 Seira sanloemensis
ATATAATATATACGTGCCCGTAATGAATAGATGTAGTCTTTTGTTGTGTGTGATGGCATGTGTGCAATGTTCCCTTGAGCCGGGCCAGGTTCACAAATATGCTTCAAACTCAAACTCCTTCTTCTTCGCAAGAGAATATAATCAGAGCCGGAGCCCGAATTCACAAGAGATTAAAACTGGCTCGGGCATATATGTATGTAGTAGTTACAGGTAAAAAAAATATTTGAGAAACCGGAATAATATTAATGGTAATTGTCATACCCCCAGCTTATTCATAGAACATTTATTTCGCTGATTGTTGCAATTGTTATCGTTTTCGATGTGGTTGTTGCACACATATCAAAATACGTACACTCTTTTTATTCTCTCTCATTCTCTCATCTCGTCCAGTCTTGTTTTAAGGAATGGGACGAGATTCGCATCCGAAGAGATTAGGAGCTTTGGCTCGTTGACATTTTTTCTAGAATGTGTGTCCGTCCACACTCACACAGGGGCAAGAGGTACGAAAAAGTAAGGTGAGCCGAATGTGGCGAAAAGGAAAGGTATGAAAGAACAACAACTGTTGCACATGCTTAGATGACTATGACACAGTCACTTACAGAAATCATTTCCATTCCTTTGTTTGTCCTGATATCATTTCAGCTGCTGCTGCTGCTGGTTTTTTTGTGCCCATACTTTTCCATCGTTTCTGGCTACCGGTCCATAAACCGCTGATTAAATGATAAAAGCATTCTTGATTCTGATTTCATATAAATACTTATGCAAGAGAGAGAGAGTGCAACAACTGTTGCAACTTTTTTGTAGGGTGTAGAATGATAATCTCCCTTTCTGGAAGCTGGAGAAAGAGATAGTACAGGGCTGGGTGGGTTTTCATAAATTGTTTAAAGTGTGGATAACAGTTTTATAGCTCTGAAGGAAGAGACTTGAATGTTGGAAGGGGAGAGAGAAAAGAATATTGCATTATATATGTAGGTACTTATTTGCTGGAATTTTCTATATCGGATTTTGCGTCGTGGAATGACATGCATGCATTCATGCATATATACGGAGATTCCAACGAATGATAATAAAAATGAATGACATGATATGATATAGATAGGGCCACTTTTGCAAGAGAGAAAAACAACTGTTTACAATAAACAGAATAAATTTAACTGGGGTCGAAGTCTCTCTCTTTCTCTCTCTCTCTCTCTGGAGATTGCCTGTTGCTATTCCCTCAGCGGCTTAACCTTTGGGAGCTACTTTACAAAACAAAGAAAAAAATTAGGAAGAGGGGAGGAGGGGATAAATAAACCATTTCTCTAACTCTGTGTAATACATAGAATGGCGAAGCAATCATCAAAATAATAATCGCATCGCACTTTTGAAAAACGCTTTTTTGTGAATAAGTAGCCGATCGAACGATCAGAGTATTTCGTCTTGGTTTCTCTACACGGTCGAGAAGAGCCACCGGCATTCAGATGGAATGACGACGTGTTTGTCCGGTTCCGGTTTTTATTATTTCAAAGGAATTAAAAAGTCCAGGTGATTTCGAAAACTCTGAGATTTCCCCCTGCATCAACGGTTCTGGATTCTAGAGCACGGAGAATGTGTACAAAATGTTAACGAGCACTGTGATTTTTCCTCCAGTCTTTTCATCGGAAAAATTATGCGGAGGAGAGAGAGATTTATTGCTCTTGATTTTATGGGAAAAAATTAGTTCCGCTTTCATGCCTAGCGAAAGGTGAGAGCGGAAGAGAATACAAAAAAAAATATTAAAATGATGATGAGCATTCCGCTACTGGCTATTTTTTTTATTCCGGAATCCAAAGAGGAGATTTTCGTGATCTGTTGATGGCCAAAGGATGATATAATGATAATGATGATCTTTAGGCTGAGAAGAGTTGCCACATTTACTCCTGCGAAACCATATATTATTCAAGTGGCATTGTAAATCTTTCGAGAATCTGTTGATTTGCGAGTGAAAAAGCGTGTTATTTTCTCTGCTTTTTAAGTGTACATACATACATACATTAGAACATACAATATATTTCTTCATCCTTGTTTAGATTTATCATTATCTTGTTAGTCTCTGTATAAGCTGGACGTATTTTATTAACTTATAACTGCACTCGTCATATTTCAGGTAGGCAACCAACCAATAAAAGGCGGTTTACCCTCCTTTTGATTAAATTTATGACTTGTTGCATAAAAATGATTGCTCTTGATATTATCATTCATTACAATCATCCTGATCATGAGAGAGAGAGGAACATGATGATGACGAACTTCAATACTTCAATTTGTGAGATCATGATTATCACCGAGTTTTTCTGCCTATATGCAAAAAAGCGGATTAGAGATTTTTTGGAAGTTGTAGTCTTATCATATCAATATCGTATTGCATTGCCATTACTAACTTGCGTGAATACTTTCCTCTCTCGGTAATTTGATGATTTTTCCTGTGTGTTGTGTGTGTATGTCGTGACTCCTGAAGTGAGATGATCACAACGTTCCACTTCCACTTATCATGTTTGTGGCCGTGGCAGTGCATTACTTTGATCAAAGGGATGGCATGCTTCTTGATTATCAGAATGGACAGGAAAATAAGCAGGTTTTGCCCGATTCGAGTGCATATTTTCAGGGATTACATACCACCATGAAAGCCAAACCGCATATATGGATTACATCCAAACTTGCAGCTTATTACTACGCTTTAAATCGTTAATTTAGAATTTAACAAGATTCTCTGTGAAAAAAAACTGAATTACCTTTATGCGAAATTCGAGGGAGGAAGTGCCTACAGAAAAGAATGTGAAATTGATTTTTCAAAATCAGATCTGCCTTTAATTAAAAAAGCATGTGCATGAAAGGTAGGAAGGAAGAAAAAAAGATCAATCGACTTCCTATATTTCTTGTGTCAGATGGCTAATCTGCAGTTCCGCATAACTTTGTAGAGAAATGTGTGCTGATGTGATTTCTCTGACATGTGGATATGGGAAGGTCGTGTTTGGTCGGCAAAAACTGTGAAAAGTGCACTTTGAGGTTAGCTCCATAAAAAATGGTGTTTAAATGCTTCTCGAGGATGAAAACGATTTCACTCTTTAATTTCCCAGTGATGTTGATTTGATACGAGATCAAAGAAACTGAAAGAACTCCGGCCCCATTTCCCAACCCAATCTTGTGTACTTTTGTATTGAATTCTAATCCGCGATATCATGCATGCCCTCAAAGATCATGGGAATATGGGTATCAGGACGGTTACAAGAAGTCGCAACACGACATTGTGGAGCCGCTCATTCACATTCATCTGATTATTTGGCATTCTTCAGGATCAGTTAGCAAAATGAGTGTTATGTGACACACATCCACTCTCTGCTTGGGAACAAAGAACAATTTCCACTGACGCACATATGAATATTCGTATTCGAGACGAATGCTAAAGGCTTGCCTTTCTTATTACAACTTCGTTACTGTAAGAGTGCTAAAAGAGAGTCGTGTTTGGAAAAGTACGTAGTTAGTTAATACGAAACCCTATTGACTTAAATTCATTCATGATGTCATGCACCTTTGAAAAGGTCCCCTCTCACGTATACATATAGTACATATCAATACTTAAAACGGTAGAGTTCAAACAATTGAGAGAGAGAAAAAATCACTTATGAGTTATGAATAAAACGATGGAATTCCGCTCATGTAGTAATCCGATCTTTGCACGGGGTATGAAATTTGAAATAAAAGAAAAAAATATCTAGCGCAGAATGGTCCCAACTCAAAACTCATTTCGTATTACAAAGGTAGAAAAAAATTAAAGAAGGGTTGTGAGTTGTGAATGCCGATCCCTTTACCCCGTCTTCGGGTTTTCTACACTCACACTGATTTCTCTGATTGTGTGATAAAGAGAGCACGTTGGATTCAAACAAAGATATTCACTCATAATCAAACTCACACTTGGAGCTGCTTAAGCATCTATTTGAAATCTCGGGAGGAATACTCGAACGAGTGTAAAATGGCATGGCTGAAGGCACGAAAAAAGGTTTTAAAGGAAAGATTGTGTACATGCATACATTTTTTTGCCCTGTGGATTTCGTGTAATTTACTTGTTCGAATTTTCCATTCCCTTTTTACGACGATGTTGAAGCCTGTGTGTGAATGAGGGATATATGTACAAGGCGCACCTCTTCTCTTGTTCTCCTTTTCCTCTCATTATTTGATCACACCGTGTCTTAAATATAGTCCGGCCTTCCGAGAAAAACTGCTTCAAAGGCTTCACCTCTCTTCGAACAATATGAGAAGAAGAGGTATATGTGCATGATTTTTAGGCAGTCTCGGAATGGGAAAAAAACTTTTGTCTTTGAATCCAATCCAATCCA
This sequence comes from Seira sanloemensis, assembly GCA_027743915.1. Taxonomy (NCBI): domain Eukaryota; kingdom Metazoa; phylum Arthropoda; class Collembola; order Entomobryomorpha; family Entomobryidae; genus Seira; species Seira sanloemensis. The sequence continues at coordinate 4,353 of JAHZMY010001303.1, forward strand.
ATTTTTTCTTCCTTCGGAAGGTTGATGATGGCGATGGCGAGTAAAGCACACGGGCCTTTGTTACTGCTGATTGTGAGTTTTGTGAGTACCTACAGCTTTCTGTCTTGTCATTCCCCGAGTGAAAATTTTCAGGCAATAATTTCTTCCATTTTATGATTATATTTTGTGATTGTGTGCCGTATTATCTTCACTTGTATGTCTGTATTATAGCCAGCTGAGCAGAAAAAAACTGTAGGGAAATCATTTGAGCTGAACTTAGGAGTTCAATTTTTGTTCAATCTTTTTACGCAGAAAAAAATGTTTTTGAAAGGTGGACCCATACCGATATTTTATTAGACAGGCCACTGCACATTCTTAAGCCTGGGTAAGGTAAAGCCACCAAGTGTGTATCTGGTGCGTATAAGTATAGTAGGTACCTAAATATGCAAGTAGGTACATATATTGTGTGTGTGTCTGTGATTTTTCCTCTATAATCATCAGTTTTTTACCTACAAAAAATATTCCGAGATCATGCACAAGATTTTATATATCAATAATAAATAATGAACCTGATCATTTTATTCTATTATTGTGTTTTTTTGGCTTGGGCTTTTCGTAATGATGAGAAACTCTCGAGTTGTCGATGCTCTTTTCTCTGAGTGGGGACAATAAACCTAGACGTAGTAGCCTTGAAATTGTCACGAAGAGATTCGAGTTGGAGAGAGAGAGTGAGAGACGCTGATTTTTTTGCTGAATGTGCAGAAAAAATATATCGTAAAATGATTGTTGTGGTTGCGCTGAAGAAAAGATTCAATTTGGAGACGAAGAAAGCGCTCATTTTGCACAAATGAAGGAGCACATTATTACTGAGAATTCATGAGAAATTACGTTGAATTTGAGCATGTTTAGAAGAAACTGAGAATATTCGATGTATTTCGTTTTTAGAAAGTTGTAAATGAGGACTTTTACTGCTTGCAAACTTTAATTGATTATTAAGCTCGCTCATTTCATTAACACATGTATTACTTTACCAGACTTTGAATTTGGAATTTGGCACTTTCTACGTTGACAATGGATCGTAGCATTGTCCATTCGAATGCAAAATTTGAAGAATAAAAATAAAGCAAACCTGTTGCGGTGCATATCCTGCAAGAAAAAAAATCAACATGGCTTCTTCTATTTTTCCCGTCTTATTTTCGGTGTTATGCATGAAAATCACCTTCCACAAGCCATTAGGTATACAATCCAGTCCATTACACAATTCTTCACAGGGAACGTGAAGAAAAAAATCTGCGCACACTTTTCAACATTTGCGCTCATTATAATGCTAAAAAAATCAGTGAGCATCATCTGCAGGAGCCAGGTGGCAAGTACAGGGTCCACCTTCTCACATCCTCTTTTACCTTCTCCGTCTTTCCTCCTGCCCTGTCGCTCTTAATGAGTGGCATGCATGAAGAAAAAAAATATTCATTACAGACAACAGAATGAAAAATCCTTCTTCTTCTTTTCTTCTTACTCATATCATATCGTGGAAAGGACTTGCCACCTTTGGCAAGAAACAACCTGGGTAAATAAATAGCACGCAGGTAATTTAGATATGTATTTTTATCCAGTAAGTTTTAAAAAAACTGAAAATTACATGTACGTTCAGCACACATAAGTAAGTACATTAAGACGAAGCCACAAAGTCAATGATGTCGAGTTGAGCGGACTCTCAGATTTTTTTGGAGTGTGGATAGTCTTTATTCTCAATCAGCTTGCCTTCTCCGACTGATTAAACACTCGTAAAATGACTGTTTATTTAATAATACTTAAAAAAAATCCTTCTTCTTCTTTTTCTTCTTACTCATATCATATCGTGAAAAGGACTTGCCACCTTTGGCAAGAAACAACCTGGGTAAATAAATAGCACGCAGGTAATTTAGATATATATTTTTATCCAGTAAGTTTAAAAAAACAGAAAATTACATGTACGTTCAGCACACATAAGTACATTAAGACGAGCCACAAAGTCAACGATGTCGAGTTGAGTGGACTCTCAGATTTTTTTGGAGTGTGGATAGTCTTTATTCTCAATCAGCTTGCCTTCTCCGACTGATTAAACACTCGTAAAATGACTGTTTATTTAATAATACTTAAGCAAGCATAAATTGCTCAAGTGCTTTTCCCCTATAATATTCAAGTCTTTTTTTTCAACTTGCTTTTTTGGAATTCTTATTTTATCATGGACTTTTCAGAAGAGCCAAATTATCCGCTGCCACTAAAAAATACTACGAACTACCACCACCACCATCGACTCATTATTATTATTTTGCATACGGCTCTCAGTATTTATATGTGCATACGTAAATACACAACTGTCGGGACGAGATGGTTGACAGCTCTTTGTTCAAAATATTTTCAAGCTGTGGTATCAAACACCACACTACCATTACTGCTTGTAATCAGGTTTAACTGCGAAGTAGAACAAGAAAGATCTATCTGAAATGCATCATGCTCTTTCTCTCTCTTTCTTTCGTATCGTCATCATTGCATAATAATATAAAAAAGGGTAAAAAACTTGACTTTGGGAGACAGTAAATATGTGATACATCCTTCTTCAGCTGAATTGAACTTGCTACTGCAACCGATATTGGTTCGACTCTGGGATGATATTCTACTTCAAAAGGTGTTGGGCCTTAGTTTAGTCCCGAATATCTGCAATCATAACTCCTGACAAGGAAAATTATACACATTTTTTTAAATATTTACTCGCATACACACAAAAATATGTACCCAAGAAGAGAATCCCATAAGCCTTTTCTCAAACACCAAAAAATGTCTAACCGTGAATAGAAAGAAGTGCAAAAAAACCCAAAACATATCGAATGGGGCAAATGTTACAAAGATTTTCTCTTGGCTGTAGAATATGCCACTTGTTGTTTCTCTTTCTCAATGATACGAAACGGGGCAGAATTTCTGTGATGTTGCCACCACCACCACTGCCACTGTAAATATTCATATAACTCACACATAGTATAAGAGATGAGGATAACAATGAAGAAAATGTAGCTAGTGTGCATAAATGTATGTACACAAGTTGCTTTGAACTGATGTTGTATGTATATGTGTGTATATGAAATGAACTTATGTACATTAGATGAGTTTCGATAGGGGATAGGTTGGGCTGACAGAAGGAGATTCAGTCAGGGCAAGTATATGTGATATGTGTGTATATGAAATGAACTTATGTACATTAGATGAGTTTCGATAGGGGATAGGTTGGGCTGACAGAAGGAGATTCACAGTCAGGGAAAAAGTAGGGGTTTTCATCCGAACACAGCAACCGGCCCTTGTCAGTCTGCTTTTGGACTCTGACACGGCACGGCCGGTATATCATCATGCAGAAGTAAATTTAGAGAAGTTAATCATAATCTTTTTTGTTGTTTTGTGTTTTGTCCTCTTAAAGTATTTTATACGTATGTATTTAAAACATAATAATAATTCTTGTGCACACCTTCCGTCCTCAACACTTAAAAGGAAAGAAAGAGAGATATTCAAAATTATTAGCTTTAATTTCAATTGTCAGTAGTAGGTATAGTAGAAAGAATCAGGAATCATTAGGAAAAATTATGTACAGTTAAGACTCATTTGTCTAATCAAAGAAGAAGAAAAAAATTCCAAGTAAATGGAGTAATATATTCTCCGTGTTATCTTTCTACGGGTAATTTTCTATACGTTCTCGTGTCAAGACAAAAAAGGTGGTGAATGAACGCTTGATTGAGGTTAATTCAAAAATATGTGACTGATTTAGTTTAATCCAATTAATATATTTGTATTACTTTCAATAGACAGTAATTTAAGGATCTCTTTTTTGTACGTTTATCATAATGTAAAAGTCTAGAGGGATACTTTAGCTTTCACATTATAAGTTTATAACTTGTAAGCGCTTATTGAAAATGGACTGAGTTCATTTTTATTCAGATGGGAAATAATACGCTTATTAGAGTAGGAACAAAAAACAAATGAATTCAGTTCAAATGTAGCTTATTCCTAGTACACACATTACTACTATATTATTCTATCCATTACGTTTATGTCGTTGTGTTCATCGTCATACAGATTTATTAAGTGTAAAGAATATTTATAAAGAGTAGTTAATCTTAAATATTATATACATCCTGGTGATTTCTTCAGTTTTGTTTTACACTTATTCGGGTATTCACTTGCTCAAAAAAAAGACGCACAAATACCAAAAGTACATGTCAAATTTGTTTTCTCAAATCACCCCTCACTTTCCAAAAGTATATCATCATCAACTTAAAGTTATAGCTTAAGATAAGGGATTAACTTGAGAACTTTGTATCATTTACAAAAAAAGCACTCGTCTCTCTACATCATCGTAAAGCCAAAAATTCTGTGAGAAATATCAATCAAACTACGCTTATTTCCTAAGTACAAGTTGTAAAAAATAATTTAATTATAAGTTAAAGACAATTTCGCCGTTTTAAGTTTAACCCTTCCGTTTAAAAGGAGAAAGTAAAAAAACTGTGGTGGTGGTGGTAATCCACTCAAAAGTTATCCTGTGAAAATCATTCTTCTTTCCTTGTCATCACCTCCGGATTTTCAAGTGATGGTGAAAAGATTGTGAGAACTTGAGAAAAAATTTTCTCTCTCTCTCTCGCCTCAGAGAAGAAGAAAAAGGAAGTGTTTTTGTTGACTTTAAGGATCTTCCATAGATAAACACTTTACAGTTTCTTGTTACGGACGACCTTGTCAAGTAGATGGTTGAAGGTGGTCGTTTTCGCCTGACTTTTGTGTGATCTTAAAAGTAAATTTCTTGTGCGCTCTACAAAAAAATTGTTCAAGGAACTTTCGGAGTGTCTCCATTCAAACTCCAATGCTTTTTGGGTATGTATACATTTTTATGTTCACTTTTCTTTCTATGTGAGTGACTGGAGCATATCTTCACTTTTGACCTTAGGGAAATGTGTATGTGTGTGTGCAATCATTATTATAGTTTCACGGTTCAGCACATCTTTTCTTCTCGACTCCTTGGAAAAAGGGACATGTTGTTTTTCTTAAATACAGAGCCTTACCCAAAAAAATCTTTCAGTCTAGCCAATTTTTTCAGAATTTCTTTGTCTGCAATCATTTTCTGGGCATATACTTTGGCAAGGTAAAAAGTAGCGAAATGAGAGTTTTATACATGTTTTGGGCATCCAATTGCTTAAAAAAAGTATGTTTTTTTTTGTAGAATTTGGTTCAACTTGCCTCTCGTCAAAAAGTTATGAATGTATGTTGACGGTGAGCCGAATTCCTGTAAAGCAAAATGTTCGACTTTTCTGGTGGCCCAACTCGTCATACTTTTTTCGGCGAAAGGCTTAAGAAACTTTACACACATTTTTTTCTCCAATTTTTTTCTATTGATCAAAAAAAGTGTAGACAGGCGTGTATAAAATGTTGAGAGTTTCTGCATGAGAATCACTCATCCTCATAAAAAAGCAACCTGTAGGAATATATATGACCTGTTGCCATTCTAGAAGAACGTGGACAGTCCGTCTTTCCTTTCCGACATGGGCTTCACATGAATTATAAAATCCTTACACACGTATATCCTGTCAAACGGACGAGACTTGAAAGAGAGAGAAAAATCAGTTTCTCTGTATTTTGGGTCATTTAGTCGGATGAACGCACGACATCAACTTCGTTAGTCAAAATAAGTTATACCGACCACCGAAGACGACCCAAAAGGTATAAACTTTTCTTAAAAACACAAAAACATAAGAAAAAAAAGTTTGGTCCCATACATTCACTGTCCACTCTCGCATCGCAGAGCCCTTTCGGCTGGCATTGGCCCACGTCCACTGCTTCCTTTTCTTGTCAATGAATGGACATGCAAAAAAAAGATGTGTGGCTATCGGCCTGTGCCATTGTAAATACAAGCTTTTAAAATCTCCTTTTATCGTTAAAATGACAAACAATACGGGTCTTTCTTCGACGGAAAAAATGCTGAAAGAAGTTGAAGGACATTTTTGAAACAGGAAAGGACTCACACAAACCTATGTACATAACTGGAAAGGGAAATGTGTACGGGTTACTTCTCAAATGCTCATTATTATGCATATTACATGAAAAATCCTTTGATACACTTCATTCACTCCTTTCATTCATTTTTTTAAATGGTTGACGAGACCAATAAAGGATTCATAAAACCGTTTCTAATTCTTCCATGGGTAGTTTTCTCCATTCATTATATACATAATATATCGTTCCCGGATGGGAATGGGTAATATTTATCACCATCATTCCTTTACATAAGTTTACGGTACTTTTACTATCACACAAAAAAGTGATGTTGACGGGAGTCTCGATGCTAATCAAGCGTTATCTCACAGACTATTTCCTAACGTCCCTTGTGAAACGGTAGTTTTCAGCAGACAATTTTTCTTACCAAAAAAATAGGGTATTCCTTTCAAATGAGATTTAAGGTTGGGCTTGTAATTTTTTCTCTATAAATTATTTATTCACCAGCAGCAGCAGCAGCAGCATCATCACAAAAGGCATTTTCCCCGGAGATTTGTGTTTCAGTTTTTTAGGAGTATTATTATTTCATTCCAACCTATATTTTCTCTCTCTCTCTCGTGATAATGTTGAGAAGCTCCGTTATGCCTAAATATTTATGAGCAAATGCAAAGAGGATGGATGGATGCCGACGAGGGAAAAGAAGGCATTTTGTTCTCTGGAGAAGAAGGGAAACAAGTACAAAATGTATGTATGTATGATGGGGTGATTAAGTATGGTGCGAGCGGGTTCCCTTTTTGTTCCAGCCTTGTATTCTTACTTAACATACCTTATTTAAGACGAGATGGCATGCATACCTTTTGTCTTCCCTGGAATATATATATTTACTACTCTACTTGTTGCACGTCCACCTTCCATAATAAGTTCTTGAGAGAGAGAGGGGACGACGACGAAAAAAAGGGGGATGAAGATGACTGGAATGATGTTGAGGAAGAAGTTTGTTGGGAAAGGATCAAAGGAAAAAATGTATCAAGAATGAGCTATTCTCTGTTGCTGAAGCACTTTTTTTATTGTTTACCGGCCCAGACTGGACCAGTCTTTGAGAGAGATGATGTAGGTATTTGGCACTTCTGTTTTTAGAGTTTCTAACAGCAGCAGCAGCGCTAACCTACACAAGCCATGAGATGGTTAGCTTAGGTCATATTTTTCCTCAGAGATCATCTTCGTCATCGTCTTCAAGAAACAAAAGGAATTCATCCTTGGGCTCTGACTGACTCTATGATGGCAAAGACGATTCAAAGAAAGAGCCAGGCTCGATCTTCTTGCCATACTTGTTTTGACTCTTTTTTTCGTGAATGAATCAAGTTGACTGGAAACGATGATGATTGTCGGTGAGGAAAAAATAGACAAGGAGAAATGAAGAAGAAGAAAGGAAAAAGAAGTGGGAATCATCATAAAAAAGGTCGTTTGTATATTTGGCTTATGTGTATGCAGTGAGGAAAAAATAGACAAGGAGAAATGAAGAAGAAGAAAGGAAAAAGAAGTGGGAATCATCATAAAAAAGGTCGTTTGTATATTTGGCTTATGTATATGCTGTTGTGTGAGATAAAAAGAGTGGTGTACATTTTTATAGGGCATCTTTAAAAAAAATAAAACTCTTGAAAGAGAGAGAGAGAGAGAAATGTATGAAACTGCATATACATATTGAGTCTCTCTATTGCTTCATACCTTTCCGAGAAAAAAGAATGGAATTGAAAAAAGAGACTCTCTTTTCTTTCTCTCACAGCCAGTGTTGGTATGTGGCCAAACAAGGGATACACTCAGCAAGAATGTCTGGAGGAACGTGATTTTTTATGGGCCTTCCTTTTGTTGACATAGTCATGGACCGATGGCCATGCAATAATGGAGAATGCAATGCATTCAAACAAAAAAAACTCATATACTTATGAAATGCTTCTTTTCTGGATGGATGAAGCGCTTTTTTCGCTCACTGTAATAATAATAATAATTTTCAAATAAAGTACAATAGCCACACGGGGTTCCTTTCTCGACTGATGCTCAGTCGGTAGAGAGAAATATGCTTTTCTCTCTCGGACTCGGACCATCCCTTAACTTTTAACTGCAGGACTTTTTCAATGGGAGAGAATGATTAGGGAATTCTATCTGACTTTGCCGTTATACATACATTATGGTTCTGGGTAATTTGAGTTGGGAGTTGGAACGCGGATAATTCCCCACTTGGCTTTTGATGAGAACAAGTAGGCATACATATTATCACATTCTTTTAGCTTAAATGGCGCTAATAGCTTGGTGCATATGATCCTATGGTCATCTGAATTTATAGAATCAATTATTACTGGTTACAGTACATCCTTTAGTTTAAAAGATTGTGAAATGCATTTTTAAAGGAATTTCTCAAATTTAAATGGACAATAGTAGCGGAAATTCAAATCTGTTTCAAAAGGGGAAATAAATA
>JAHZMY010001304.1:0-14895 GCA_027743915.1 Seira sanloemensis
TCACCTTATCTCACGTCCCCCTACTATCCCCTCAACCCATCGAATCGTCATCCGTACTCTCTGTCCCGACAAGGCTTACCAGGTCAGTACACACATCTTTTTCACACATTTTAAATAAAACCCATACACGCTGCTGATTGAAGGAAATCCGATGTAATCCTTCTTTTCAAATCATCACACGAAAAAGTAAGCATGATTCCAGCTGGCGAGAGGTATTTTGAAAAGTAATGAGATTTTGTTGAAAAGGAGTATCAATTATTATCTCGTGTGTGCTCATTACAAGTGATACAAATTCATAAAAAAAAGTCCTATGCTCATCTCGTCATGAAAAGTCTTACATTTTAGGAAGTAATATGTAAAAACCCTTTTCCCTTTGTTTACATTATCCCTTATGCTTGAAAATGCCAAAAAATGGACCCATTTAAAACAGAGAATAATGTCTTCCTTTGTATCAAAACTTTTTTAAAAGGGGAAGTACAGATTTTTTAGGATTCCCTTTTTGTGTCGTTGATGCTTTATTTATTTGTCTTTTTGTACAAGTATTTCTTTTTCTCCAAAAAAAGCTGGTTAAATCGTTACTGGTCGCTGTCCCTTGGCAAGTCATAAGTGAAAATGTGATACAAATGGGCAACATCTGCATTTGTGCATCTGAGTATCATTTTTGGGTGAACCCCTTTTTGGCAGTTCCCACGACTGGTGCAGGGTGGCCCTTTCCCTAAAAATTGTGTTTTCAACTTTAAAATGCCGAAAAGCATGAATATGAATAATATTAGGGGAAAGGGTGGCTCCGCATTCTTTCAGTCTTTTTACACCAATCAATTAATAAAAAAGCGAAAGGGTGCTTTCTTTCACATCTGTTTTGGTTTCCAATTTTTCTGTAAAAATCATCAATCCTTTGCTCACCATTTTTTACTCAATATTAATTCTATTTGCGATTTCGGGGCTTCCAGCCACTCTTCCATTTAATCTTCACACTTTCCCATTTCGTGAGCGTGTCACTGCCCTCATACTGAAAACTACGTTTACAGAGTCGTTTCCCTACACTTAAATTATCTCGAAGCGTGTTTATTCCATAAACACTGGAAACCCAAGCTTTGAAGCTTTGTCGCTACATACACAACAATAATAATATCTACCACGTACATTGACGAGCAGACGATGAGAATTGCGTCTTCTTCTTTCCCTGCGACTTTCCTTAAAGCCGTGAGAAAAACTGGTGTCTTGAACTGGAATAAAAAAAAGTGGTAATTGCCACGGGTAGCTTCATAAAACATTTCCATGGATGCTGCCATTATATTAGAATGATGATGCCAGATAAGTAGCGTTTATCCAGAATGCATGAAATACATACGTAATAATACGTGGGCAGGAGTTCCTCATTGATTGTAACTGGAAAGGAGAGAATTTTTTCCTCATTTATCATTTTGTCCTTTCAACTTTTAAATGGCTTTGGTGTATTACATTAATATTAACCTTGCACGTCCAAAGCAACCTGCGGTACAATGTTCTCTATGCCCAATTTAACTCGCATCGTTTCCACCACGAGCATAATATTTAGTAGCTCCGTTCGGGAGAACAAAGACCGGATATGAAAATAGAAATAAATAATAGAAAGGAAGAAACAATCCTTTCTTCTCCCTTTCTGCCAATATTTTTTTTTCTTCGCTTACGTATAGCATGAGGGAATTGGGGCTTACATTTAGATCAAGATGTGGAGGAGAGCCTCCTGTCTTCCATGCCAGTTCGCATACGTACATAGATATGTAGTGGGTACGGCTTAAACCAGTGGAAATTATGCGGCATTTGCGATATCACCGCAACTTCAAAAATTGTGTAAATATAATCGCTCTCACAATCCACTTTGCAGCCATCCATCCATGCATTATTCAAAAGACGTTTTTGTGTTCGCTCATTTAATTGCTTGAGCTTTCCAACTGTATTTACTGGACATAAAAGTTAGTTAAAGCAGCAGCTTGGGAATGCACATGTAAGCTTTGTTGTCAGGGATTTTCAAGAGTTGACGCTCCTTTTCCTTACTCATTTTGCAATATTTATACAACTTCTTCTTTTTTTGCGGTTTGCCACTTGCTTTAAGCCTGTAATTATCAGGATGTGAGTGCTTTAGTCTTGTGATATGTTTTCGCACTTTCCCGTCAATTAAGCTGAATGCATTGTGAATGTGTATTATGAATATTTTTAGTGGAGTTGAAGAGTCGGTATGAGCTGGTCTTTCGATATTTTTAGTTCTGAGGTTATAGCTCATTTCATTAATTAACCTCTTCCGGCTCAATTTCACTCTGGCTCGTGGGGTTAACGTCGAATTTCAGTTTTTAATATAATGCTTTTTAATAATTTTAATTCTTCCAAGAGTCAAATACGTGCTCTTGTGACATGGGCGTATTTACAACTCAGGGAAAGAATGGGTTTATGCGACTGCACGGTGACGTCATGACAGGGACATGTACATATGTATAAAGACTTTGGGCAATAAGAATCCTGACTCCCAATTCAATTCCAAAGCGAGAATGACATATCTCATGTATCATTAAATAAAATGAGTCTTTTAAGATTTCTTAGCCCTGCCCTTCCTCTTTCCGTTTCACGTAGTTTGCTTTGTGTTACGCAATGCAAACAGAGTGGCATCCAAGAGCTCGTGAAATGCGTGTTTTGCCTACTTCGAGTCAAGATGAATGATGAAGAAAATGTCCTTTTATGTACATATTCTGCAATTTGTCACGAATTTTGTAACTCAACTCTAATACCTACTTGTGTTTACAAAGACATTTACTTTTGTCTCTGACTTTGTCATCATCTAATCAGCAAATTAATGCTGTTGTAAAGCACCTCTGATACTAACGCGTGGAAAAAAAGCATTTTCATTTTCTTAACAAATATTACATTTTTTACTGCTCACTGTAGTGCTATTGCGGTTTCTGAAAAAAAGAGACGACTGGCAGAAAAAACTCACCATTTTTACGACATTGCGAATTGCTATTCACCCAAGTAATATTAAAATCCTGTGCGAAAAAATTGCTCTGGGAAGAGATCATTTCGACAGATTCAAATGTTCTCTTGTTTTCTGCGACGATTATGTTGTTAGAGCTGTTTCGTGTCATGCAGTTCATCTTATATTTTCCTTATCCAAACACATTCACCCGCAGTTGAGAAAATGCTTTGTTGCTTGTCGAGAACAAAATCTGATCTTGTTTTTGGTCTTCGAGGCGTGCTCTATTGCTGATTCAAGTCTCTTCTGTCTCGCTCGAGACACTCAAAGTTTCTGACTCGTGACGATGCCACTGCCTCGGCATTGCTCTTTCTCATCCCTGCATGTGTAACAAACTTTGTGATGGCTATAATGACTGTTTCGTAATCTATTGGGCAATGCATGTTGGTGGTACCTCTAGGGGATGTGCATGCACTAGGCGAAACTTGTTGCACTCTACCCCGACTCCCTCTCTGAAATCCTCTGACTATTAAAAAGGCCTTTTGACAAATGAGCTTCTCTCTCTCTCTCTTTCTCAATTTGTTGCACTTCGCAGACAGTGCAGAGCCAATGTTGAAGGTACCTATGACTACTCTGTTTCCAAGTAATCCTCAAAAGGTTTTTTCTCCTAAGGTGGCTGCACAATGCAAGAAACCATTATCATTAACGTCAACAATCCCTTACCACCGCCGTTTCTTACTTGTGGCAAGGAGGCGATGCTGCTTTAAAATCACAGGATATTTCCACAGAGGAAACTTTTCTATTGTCCCAGTCCTTCATTTTTGATTGTGGCAAAAATGCCATTGCTCTTTTCTTCCCCAGTCACACTTTATAAAATCCTAGCTGGGTGACAATGGGTGCAATCAAGAGATAGATGAGTACGCACGCGCTTCTTTAAAAAATGAATGAAATCTTTTGCGAGTTTGTCCTTCAAAAATTATTCTACGACAATTTTATTTTTGTTAAAGTTGATAATAAGCTATGAAGAACTTAGTTTTTTACTTCTTCGCCATCAAAACGATTTTTTGCAAGTCATATGTATATTATATCAGGTGCCATAAATCATCTCACACAATTTTTTTCATTGGAAAGATGAAATGCATGAAATATAGTTTTGTAGGTAGTTCATATTGCATCTGTAATGCTTGGCTGGTTTCTATAGAGAGTGAGAAAAAAACATTATTACATCACCAAACTAGTTGGGCATGTCATTTAACAATGCAGCAAAAAATTATGAAATGACTGCAAAGCTTTTCAAAAGTAGTTTTTTTTTCTCTCTCTCTCTCTCTTCACTCCCAATCTCCTCTGAATGGTTCTTAATCTTCCAAAAATGGCATATTGAAATGCAACAGCGCAATATGAGTATTTTGACAATATTCATTTTCATTCCACAAGTCTTTTTTCCTCAGCAAATGCGACACATTGGGAAAAAAGATTTTGCAACATGTGTTTCGCAAAAAAAAAAGAAAAAAAATCACTTTGAGAAAAGGGTATGGAAGGCGTTTTGGAGTTGTCAGATGTTACAGGTCGATTTATATGTGCTCTCAGAGTCGAGCGAAAACCAATTTCACCTTTTTCCTTATTACCCATGCATATTACGACTTATCATGTTTTACGCGGTTTGGCTTTATGGGAGTGTAATCATCAGAATACAGAAACAGAGTCTACTGAAAATAGGTGGGAGAATGGTCTTTATATGATAATATATTTAAATAGTCTTGAGCATCTATTCATCATTGGGAAAGGATTGTTCAATGGAAGTTATGGAATTGTCTTATTCTCTCGTAATTTGCTTTGCTATGCTCACGTACTCCGTGTTTCATCCCGCAAAAGAAACTTAATCAAGAGATGAAGATATGGTGACATACAGAGTCAGCTCAATCAAGCCTGACAAAATGGAATAGGTACCACCATTAGCATACCTGTGGCTTCCAAACTGTGTACAATGCAATTTCTTTTCTATAACGTGTGTGTGTGATGTATCTACTTAGTACATACACTCAAAGGCATAATATCTCGAGAACGCCGCAGTAGTAGATAGAAACACCTTTCAAGAATCCCGTGTGTTGTACATTTTTTTCTTGCTCAGATTGAGATAAAAAAATGTATGTTGATCACGATGATGTTGATGATCATGATGATGGTAGTGGTTGCTGCTTTGCTGCTTGTGGTGGGTCAAACTCCTTTCTCAAGGTTGACTTGATTGCTAGATTGAGATAAAAAATGTATGTTGATCACGATGATGTTGATGATCATGATGATGGTAGTGGTTGCTGCTTTGCTGCTTGTGGTGGGTCAAACTCCTTTCTCAAGGTTGACTTGATTGCTTAGAGAGTTATGCAAAAACACAATATTTTTTTTTGCAAACTTGATACATACTCATGATGCGAGCTTGGCTTGGGATGTAGCGAAAGGTAATATAGATATTATGCATGTAGGTATTGTCGAAACACATGTTCCTTCTCAACATATCATCATCACAGTCATTGTTTCGACGTCATGTACAATTCCTCTTTAGTGTATTTTTTTCCTGTACGTTTTTCCTAGATCATCATCATGGCAGAAAATTCCAGGTACATCGATTGTGTGTGGAGATGAATGATCATAAGATAGATAATTATCTTATTAGGATGACTATAGAGCCTGGATTTTCTCAAATCCGTTGGACTTCTTTACAGCGCTGGAAGGAAACAAATTTATATGCATGCCATAATAGAGGCAATGGACTCTATTGTATTGTGTAATATTTAGCAAAAAAATCATATGGGATTCTGCGAAAATTGGCGGAGATAAAGAAGCTCCAGGAAAAAAGTTATGGACATTTTGTAATTAGGATCGAGCATACAAAAGATGCTCTCTGCTGGGCACGCTGAGACGAGGAAAAAACCAACTCTCCCTAATTTTTTTCAGGTTCTGCCCTTTCTTTCGCCAGAGTTTAAAATGGGCTAGGTGTGTGTGTATCAAAAACACTTGATATGGCGGTATTTAAAGCGTGGACAGGTTGTCTAGTGTGAAAAGAGCCTCAGAGCTTTTTTTGGCTATGAGGAAGTCTGAAAAATGTTTTATGGGATAAAAGGAGCCACTCGGAGGATTTGTCTGGCGCTCTATTCATTTAATCATCCTCAGATTTTTTCTGTATGAGTTGAGCAAAATCAAAACGAATTTGTTCTGCGCCGCAACAAAAACTTTACTGCCTTGATTTTTTGGAGAATGTGTTCATAATCTTTTTTGCAGTAGTGGCTGTGTCATGATTTTCTATGCATTCACAATTCAAATTTGATTCCGGAGAGAAGAGGCTCAGAAGCAAATTGTTCGTAAGTGCACTCAATGTAAGAGTTAAGTGGGATGAATGAAGCGCTACTAGAAAATGCTTAGATGATTTTTTTCTCTCTCCAGTTTCCATTTGACATTGAAACTATTGCTGCCTCTAATACTTTTCAAGGTTGCTTCTGTGCGTTGGATTTTTTTGCATCAAGTGTTATGATTGAAAACTGCTATTTGAAAAAGAGTTGGCTGTGGCATGTACACATGTATTTGTATTCTTGTACAATGTTGCATGGCAGATAGGTAGCTTTCATCGTGATTACTTTACCACCCTCTGTCTCTAGGCGCATGAGAATTATTATCTCTGCAGATTTATTGTCATGAAGTGCCAAGAAACAATATGTGCAAAGACGTCTTATGTTCTGAAACTATTGGACACTGGAGGCACTCGATGGTGCTTCATCATTGGAAAGGAGAGGAGATGAATCATATCGTAAGTGGTAGTCAGTCCAAATCAATAGGTACTTATCATATCTGGCTTTTGCCAGCAAAAATCATCTGAAAGAAAAACTGGACTATGAATTTTCCAGTCTTCCGAAGAATTTGACTGGTGAAAGGTTGCGACACGTAATGCAAAGGGTCAAAGTTTAAAAAATCTTTAATGGCTTTGACCTTTAATACGTTCCATGAGCTAGATGGACATTTGAAAATACTCTACTAGTCTGCAAAAGTCTCCAGGGCTTCTCCTTGATACGAGGGGATGACACAGCGTAAAATATTGAAATTCGTGAGACTCAATGTTTTCACTGTGTATGTAAGCATGTCATCATGTCACCAAGCCCATGTAGCCAACACGCTTGTAGTTGAGTCCTATTTAAAGGATTATTGTGCGCGATAGTAAGTATAGTCTACTTTTATGTAAATAGTCTTCTTCCTCCTGTGCTTACGAGATTGTCATGAAAACTTTTCCAGCCATTCATACAGTCTTCCTATCAGTTGTACTTTGGAGTTTTGTACTTGACGTGAAGTCCGCTCACGCTTGTTATTTCTATATTACATTATGCCCATACGTTGATTTTGCGAAGCCTTTCCTGTTTTTCTTTCATCACGGGATAAAAGTGCGAGCAAGTTGACACAGCGAAAAAAAAAATCATGATTACATGCAGCTCTCAGAGTCTCATATTGTGTCCAGTGTCAAGGCTAATAGTGGAAACTATAGCACATCACTTTTTGCAACATTGTGTTCAATGATGATATCATGAAAAGGGCAACAATTGCGATGCCTATGTAGTGCCTTGGCTTTGTGCACACACAGTGTTCCACTTGAGCGGAGCTGTGCATTCAAGCAGATGATAATTTGTTTGATGATTAAACGTTCCTACGAGTTCTTTATCTCCGCCTAATGTTACAATGTGCATAATATTTTGTAGGGAAGGCTGCCTCCTTTCTCACTGTCAAGGTTAAGCTGGACACGGGGTTAATAGCCAAGCCAATCTATTTCCGACGTCAATGTCAACAGTCCATCCATTCATTGCCTCTCTCATTCTCTCCCTGCACACTCACAAACTCTCTTTTCTCCTGATTTTGTAATGGAGGAAGAGTATTATAAAAAAATTGGTATTTATCAAACATGAAGTTCCGTTTGTTGCCATTCATCAACACATCATATGCTCTCAGATGATGATAATGATGATGAGGCTGACATGGCTACTACTGACCCTCTTGAGTGTGGCTCTGTTCGCCATAATAAGTATAACATAGTCTATTAATACACTTCTGGTCACACATCAAAATATTGCATGCAGATTTCTAGAGTCTGTGTGTTGCTCCCATCATCCCATCTGCCTCTTGGCTGCAGATATTATAATTTTTTTATCGTTTCAAAATACCATAAACGTTTATCATCTGAAGTCAGGAACTCTTGCAGCCCGAAATGTACACTTTCTGATAAACTTGACATTGATCATTTGCGCCGATTGTGATGAAACAATTTTTTTTCTCTGGAGTGAGGGAGTACACGATGTTTGAGCTTTTCGGGGCTGTCTGTCTGTGTGGAAACGTGTGTGGATGAAACGGTTTGCGCCTCTTTATTTATGTACATTATTATGTATGCGTACGTGCATAATCTTGCAGAAAATGGACTGCTGCTTGTGGCATAAAAATACTACTAATCTGGCTTGCTGATTTCCTTGCTGATGTAACACTTTTTTTCATGTGCCTCATCTGGAGATTTTCATCAATGTAGTACATCCTCCATGAGGCAAGTGCTACTAATGCCACTGAAGCAGAGTTCTCAATCATCATTTGAATCCACTTAAAAAATTCATACTTTGTATTATTGATATCCGCCACTTTCATTTTTAGTCCTGTAGTTTTTAAAAGGCTTCTCTTTTGGATGTAAGTTTTTTAATACATGAATAAATTCAGCAAAATTTGGTAAATTGATAACGTTGCTACGTAAGAAGACGTACATATGCCCTGTTTGTTCTCTTGAGTATTGATTTCCGTTTCAATCAATGAACAAGTTTCGCCCTTACCTTTTACGTCATAAATTTTTATGTCTTTTTGCATAGAAAAAATTACGCTTTTCCCTCGTCACTTTGAAACAGGTTGGCCTCCTGCTGTGCGTCCCATCCGCTTTGTTTTCCCAATTCATATATCATCAAGTTTTAGGAGACCACTCGCCCATTTTTTAAAAAACAAACTGCACATTCCAAGATAAGAGTGAAGAGGAGCGCTTGTGTGGGCATGGAGAAACCGCGTTGTGCTTTATATGCGAAACGGTTTTCCCTCAATCCTGACTGACTGATGGACGCAACAATAACAATAAGCAAAAGATAATGATTATATTGCAGTATGACTTGTCCAGCTAATTTGATTAGACGTAAACTTGTTTCTTGTGTGGACTACGAAAGGAGTAGAGAGAAGGTTGATTTAGCTCTTGATTTCAAAATACTCTGCCTTCAATCACCCAACCAGAATCAAAGTGGAATACGTAGTTGTTTGAAATCAGCTTTAGATTTTTATCGCCCTTCATACATTATTTGTCTCTGTAGGATTAGTATGCTTTTAGTGAAAAGCTCATCAATCAAACGTTATTGGACACGGTGGAAAGCATATATAAGGAAAAGGAGAGCCTCTTATCAGCATCGTCATCATGATATAATGTAATAGCATCGTCCACAGTGACATGTACTGATGCCCACACTTCCACCGTATGCATTCCCCCCGTGTGAGGTGGATTGTCTTTATGCAAATATTGAGAACGTGTCCGTTCGTCCGAGAGAGAGAGAAGCGACAAGAGTGAGTCTCACTGGAAATGAGTGGTCTTGTCTTGGATATGAATTAAGTGAAGTGAACGAGTTTTCACTTATAGCTTAGGCCCTCCGTGTTTTTTTTTCGCATGTGCCGCATTTTGCCCATTAAAGTCCTGACCTGCAATATAACCCGGGACTCTGGTGAAGTCCGGGGGTCTGTGAAGCGTTCGCGAATTGATGGGCTCCACGAGAGGCAAAATGCGGTGGTGGTGTTATCAAGTGGATTCCCTCGCAGAGAGACTAGTACAAAGAGAAAATTTTATAGACACTCACATGCACACACACACACACACATCGAGTCATAAACGCTGTAGTAGTAATAGCGGCTCTGCACTCCCGACCTTTTCAAAGTCAAAGAGTCGACGAACCTGTCCTCGTCCAACAGATTCTTCGTGGTGGTGGTATGAAAATATAGTGGCGGGGCTTGCTTGNCACACACACATCGAGTCATAAACGCTGTAGTAGTAATAGCGGCTCTGCACTCCCGACCTTTTCAAAGTCAAAGAGTCGACGAACCTGTCCTCGTCCAACAGATTCTTCGTGGTGGTGGTATGGAAATATAGTGGCGGGGCTTGCTTGAACGTCGCTGGCAAAAATGGTGATGGTGATGATGATGATGATCATGTTTGGTGGCGGTAGGCTTACGAAGAGAGAGTACAAGAAGCAACAGTAAGTTTAAGTAAAGGCTTAATCATCATGATCAACATCATCGTCATTGAAATCATCATGACAATCAACTTGTTCCAGCTCACACACAGACACACACACTCTTTCTTTCTTTCTCTCTCTCTCTCTCGCTGAAGCCAAAAGTGAGACGAAACCACAAACGGAAAATGTATAAAAAAGGTTGCCAGTCAAGAACGGCCACAATAATGGAAGGTGGCAAAAACCAATATCATACATACCTTTTTCCTTGTCTCCGTTTTGTAACTTGTTGATGTGGTTGCGGGAGAGGAGGAGAAAATGATAGCATCTCCAGAGAATATGTATGCTATTCCGTTGTAGAACAATATCATACATACCTTTTTCCTTGTCTCCGTTTTGTAACTTGTTGATGTGGTTGCGGGAGAGGAGGAGAAAATGATAGCATCTCCAGAGAATATGTATGCTATTCCGTTGCAGAGTATTTTTAATGAGGATTCGAGTGCGGATGAAGAGAGAGAGAAAAGGAGGCTTCGGCGGATCTTTTAGGGCTTAATTTAGAAACGGTTTGAGAAGACGAGGCATATGCATAAAATCTCTATCAATTTGACGAGGCGATATCTTTCCTCCTTCCTCTATGTCTCTGGTTCACTCGAACGTCAGCGCTCAGCGAGCGTGTATGAGTGTGCCAGAAACGGGAAATCGCGATGATTGAGGAGAAAGAGAGACGCAGCAAACACGCATGACGGTCATGTTCACGAGTAATGAATCCTTCTGTTCAAAAAAAAGAGCCGAGTTTACTCCGTCTGCATGCACTTGAGTAGTCATACCTGCTTTTGTGTTCAGCATTCTCTGCGATCTTCGTGCAACCTTGAGGTTTTTTGAATGCCTGTAAAATTGCGCTGAAACAGTCATTACGAAGGCAATCAGCAATTTTTAGGTCATTTCAGTATCAAATCTGAGAGAGCAGAGAGAGAGAGAGCAAGTTGAAGGGAAACAGCCATCGTAATCTGACTTCCGGATTGGCCCGGCTCCAACTAACGTAATACTACATTGTATGCGCTCTGGCGTGGTGCTGGTCTCTATGGACACACGTGGAAATGACGATGTGCCTGTCATCCGGAACAAATTCACGTCTATTTTTAGTATTTCGTATTGAATGGAATAGTGTCCATGTGACACCATTAACTAAACATGGTTTTTGTTTGTGTGCTGAGGCGAGACCGAAAGGAGCTTATTACCATTGTAAATATTAGGTCGTAAGTGCTTATTTCCTTTTGTTTCAGAATTTGGTTGACTAGCATTTCATCATCAAAAGGAGAAGCTCCTCTCTGACTAATTACGATGATTTTTTTTGTATTCCACCATTCCCCGTAAACTGGAACTAATGCACAAATGTTTCTGGAAGAGGACTTTATGGGAATTCAGGCGAAAAGGTTTACATCACCACTCACCTGTGCCACTATTCGCCTGCAAAATCAAAATAAGAGATAATGATTGCGAGCTGTCTGTTGTCGCAGCTTGGTATCCCAATCACATAAATATTTTCCTCTGTGATGCTAATCTGTTCGAAATGCCTCTTTTACTCCCACATGCCCACTTTGCAATTCATGCATGAGTGTGCACACCCATCCCATAGACCGATAGAGCACAAGTCAAGTGCCTATTCGTTTTCCGATATGAATGATTATCTAGTTTCAAATGCTTCTATGGCACACAAGAATTTCGAGTGAGTCTCAGGATGGTGTGAAACAGAACCAGCAACACTTTGCGTCTGCCTCGACCTTACGTACGATTTTTTACGATGCCATAAAGTGGCTTTGAATTCGCAATCAGGTGCGGTTTTCCTGTTTCCTGCATCCTCTCTCCGAAAGAAATGCTAAAATAGTTTTTGCAGCGTCGTGCGAGATGATAATGACACTGATGCTTTGAACAATGCTTCCTCAACTTTTGATCAAGTTGCTGGGAGACTTTTGCTTTTGAAAGGATAATTGATAAATACTGATCTTGTCATGGAAGAGGTTTTCATCTTGGTTTCTTGTTTTCTTGTTTTCATCGTGTCCCCCTTAATTAAATTACGCATCAAAAATTTCGGTTCGTCCTGAATTCTTTTTGCGTATGATGAGAGGCTCAGAATGCCAAAGAGAGTGAACAGACGGGAAAAATCTTTAGAGACGCAAGGCAAGAGTGGAAACCTCGAAGCAGTGGTTCTAATCAGATTAGGGTTAAGCCCAGTCGTACCTGAACTTGTGCAGAAATCAATTTAATAGAGTCACATCAATTTGTTTTTCTACAGATTCGCATGTATGTATCTGAAAGGTGATAAGTTAGTATGATGACGATGAAGATAATAAATTTGCTCCATACTCAATCCCTATCAAAGTCCAAAAAAGTACCTTAAAAAGTTTGTTCTTGGTAGAAAGTATATCGGGAACATTAGAAAATCACGCCGAAAAATAGTGAAGGAAGAAACCGTAGTTTTAGGGTAATTCTCCTCTTCACCTTGACACGAGTGACAGAGCAATGTGCTCGCCTTCAGAGGTTCCGCTGAACCCGAGCTCTATATAAAACGCGTAATAACTATCATTATATAGACCTTGCTCACCACGGGCCAAAATATGCATATTATTACGCAGTCCTCACGGATAGTTTCATTAAAAGGGAAAATGTTAATCGGCTTGTGACTTGAAGCAGTGACAAGCTGAGCGGCGTAAAAATTGTGTAGGGATTCCCAAAGCGAACAAACAATTTGCTAGATGATTATCCTTCTCGTCCTTCATCTCTTCCGTGGCACATGCTGCTCCCATTCAAGTAGTGGGTTGAGAGCGAAAGAATAAGAGTAAAAGTAGTGCTCATAAAAATGCCTCATATTTATGAAAGCAGGGAGAAAAAAGTATAAATTTTGTTTGGGCTTGCAGTAGCACAACAGGCGCCATTCAATTTAGTCCTTTCAGGAGTAATACCCGTGTCACAGCATGACTCGAAATAGCAAAAAAATAATATTACTTGATAATAAAAATCATATATAGAATATTTTGCTCTTTTCCTACGGTCATTCAGAAAAGAAACTGGACGTTGAATGTGAGGTAGGCATGGACAGATGAGTAACAGCATGACCAAAATGGGGATGAAATCATCTTCCGAAGCATGTCTCATGAGATGTAACTCAATACAAAACAACAAATTTCATCCATTTCTACTTCTGGGGGACTCTCCATTTTCTCCGTTGAGATAGAACATGAGCTCGATATTTTTTTTTGCATTTGTGTAAGAAATTTGGGTAGGTATTGTGTTCATGAGATTTGAGAGGGCAATGTGAAATGTTAAATTTGAAGCGGAAAGCTCCATCCTTTTGTTGGCTACTTATTTGGCAAATAAATACACCTTCCCCAGACAAGTTATGCATAGGGGCTTGAATAGATGCTTATATCAAAGCCTACATGATTCTATTTTCTGCTTCCCATGTTTCCTTTTTTCACTTGAGCTTGGGCTTGGCCATAATTTCTTGAAGAATGAACCATTTCTCTTGACCCATCCTACTTCTTTCTACTTGCGATTCTTTGTGATGCGCTGTATGCTTCATGTCACGGAGATATTAAAAAGTATGTATGTAGATGCTCCCAGAAAATGGAAAGACTTCTCCCACCATCCCACTTTCAGCATTTCCCTGTCTGATGAGGAGTTGCACGGAATCCGACTATTAATGACTTGAGTGTTAATGTTAATTACACTCTCTGGCCATTTCCACAGATTTGGAAACAATGACATTCTCACCATAATATATCATTGGTTGTTCCTTAAGCGGTTGCAAATTAAAAGATAAAGTGAAAACCTCCTCAGTTTCATAAAATTACTTGATGTAATAAATAATGGGAAATAATAAACATAATGATGATGGGAACGATAAGAGGTGAAGTACGCAATAGGTGGATACTCGCTCAGAAGAGGAAGAACTCTGATTTTCTCTCTCTCTCTCTCTCTCGCCTCTCCACAGGAGATAAATGAGAATGAGAGAAGGAGGGAGACGAGGAAAAAGATGTTTATTATTTATACTTTGGAGAGAAGAAGTAAAATACACACAAGATGAAACGTTCCATGATGATCATCTTGATGGTGGTAGGCTGGCACCTGACCATGCCAGTGTGAGTGACCAACGTCAAGGACAGAAAGATCACGAATGTATGTACCAAACCATTAACAATGTACAATGGAGTCGTATGTGTAAAGAAATGTGAAGCATGTAAAAGTACGGTCCGCTCCTAGTGCAAACATTATTTGCACAAAAAATCTCACTTTTTTGCATTTTCTTTCTTCCATATCAGCTCTCGCAGTTGTTGGTCCCATGAAACATAAGACAAGCCGAAATGTTTGTTGCTTCAACTCCTTTTTTCTTTCTCTGGATAAGAGGGCAGAGAAGATGAAGAGTTTTGAGTTGGTCGATTACGTCGAAAGAGGTTGGAATGTAGGTGTATCTTGTACGTCCACATGCTTAATTTCAATTTTAAAAAGCACATTCGTCTAATGCAGCGTTAATTTTTTCCGCTTCGCTGTCTTCTTCACCGGTCCACTTTTTTTTGCTTCGTGGTCTGCAGAGATTTGCAACACTGATATGCCCACATGAACTGGCAGATTAGCCACACCGGTTTTCTCAAACCTTCCCCAGTACATTCCCAATCGCTGGGAGTGTTC
>JAHZMY010001305.1:0-13774 GCA_027743915.1 Seira sanloemensis
CCTCATGAAACTTTGATATCAAAAAGTCGAAAATAAGAAGTGATCAACACGCAATAATTAATTAATAATCCCTATTGGAGGAAGATTAAAATACCTTTTTGGACATCACTTCGCGTTAGATAATAAGAAGGTGAGTTTAGTTTAATTCCTATTTGTAATTAGTGGCACAATTTCATTTGTAATTCATTTTTGGTGGATGGAATTCAAAAAAAACTTATGTGCAATTACAATTCTCAAATCATAATTGGAGAGAGAACCCAAAAAAATACCTATTATTGCTAGTAAATTTGTTAATCCGATTTAATTTTAAACGTGTCTGTTTGTACTACTTTCAAAGGATGGAAATTCAGGCAGTAGCGAAGAAGAGGATTGACAGGACGACACGAGGTGGTCAGTTTAATCGGGCAAGTGCTGCCTTTCGAATCAAGAAGATTGAAATTGGTTACGAAGAGGAAAAGGCCTTGCAGGATGCTTATCCGGACATATTAAACTTTTACATGGAAGCGCCAGATTGTTCGATTTCGCTGGAAGAGTTCGAGAAATATGCTCTTGAACGATTGAGACGTAATATCAAGATTCAAAACTTTGAAACTGTCAGCCATTTTTCATCGCATTGTATTTATTTTATTGTTTGCAGTGTTGCGGCTAATCGAGGGTGTGAACTCGAGTTCCAAAGTCAGATACAGCCAGGATTATTTTTATGAAATTGAAGGGAAAATACGAAAACTAGACAAGTCAACTTATAAAAACATGGTAATGCCATATTGCATGTGCTCTAAGGATTATATGTTTATTTTACATTAGATTTAATTGTATAATTGCGTTGGGCTTGATGATTTAAGTTTATGTCCGAGGAGGAACAGGATTCCTATATTGCCAGAAAACATGACCATATTGCTCACTTCCTTTTGCGTTTAGCATATGCCAGGTACCCTACCATTATCATAATTCCAATTTTTGAATTAATGGAGCCACTCTGTGCATCTTTGTTAAAGATCTTCTTATTTTGTAACTGACCTATACTATTTTTCTTTAGAACTGACGAACAGAGGAAATGGTTCATATCTTTGGAAATGGATTTCTTGCGGTTCAAACTTAATCTAATGCGAAAGTTCGACACGTCATTTTTGAAAAAATACAATCTCCATTTTACCGAGGTAAAAATGAATAAATACACGATATAAATACAATATGTTGCAATTAGTTTATAATTGTTGTGATATAATGTATCTACAAAGTGCGTTTATTTGAATTTTGATTACAGATTAATCAAGCAGAAAGAAAAAAGTTTGAAACTGAGATTACCAATGCTTCCTACGCTTTTGCAGCGGTAATGCCGCCAGATGTGTCCATTTATAAAGCCAACTTCAAGGATGCTTTAGACCTCGTGCGATCCAGAAAAGTATTCCTTTTCAAGGGACAGGCTTACATACCTCAGTCAGATTTATCTGGGGTTATAGCCGTGAAATTCCGAAGCCATTTGTCTGAATCCATGTCGGTAAGTGAACTGTAATCACGACAAGCAATATTAGTACAAAATAGACATGTAAACACAATTCTGATCGATTACGCAGCTTTTGAAGAAAAATATCCACATAATTGAGGAAGATGAAAGACTCCGTCCTTTAGTGTTTGGGTTTGAGAAGAGATATTTGGGTACTGACGCAACAGTAGTCAAATCTGGAACTGCAGTCTCGATGGCAGAGCTTGATGGAGTAAGTCAAAACCTTATTCTTTATACTATTTTACGTAACATGACGTAACAAGTATTATTAATTCGTTGTAATTTGCAGTTTTCTCAAAACTCCTTCCCATTGTGCATGAAACATCTCTATGATGTTGTCAAGAAAGATCATCATTTGAAGCATTTCGGTAGGTTGCAGCTTGGCTTATTCTTTAAGGGACTGGGACTTCCGATGGACGAAGCTACAAAGTATTGGCGAAGTAATTTCACAAAGCGTCCAGATATCGATGCCAATCGAGTACGTTTTTTATAAATCACTTTAATTTTCATATGAAATGAATGAATTATGAATTCTAATTATGTCCATGCAGTTTGACAAACAATATCTGTACAACATCAGGCATATGTATGGCCAAGAAGGTAAAAGGACAGATTATACTCCATACAGTTGCTTGAAAATTATCCACTCCAGCGTCGGCCCAGGGGACCATCACGGCTGTCCGTTTAAGCACAGTGATGCCACTCCATTAAGGGTTAAGCTCGTTGATGCTGGAATTCCGCAAGATGGTAAGAAAGTTTTCAACTATCTTCAAATCGTATTGCTTAACGGTCATGTGAAATGTCTTGGTTATGTAATGTAATTACTTTAGGTGTTAAGGACATTATGCGACTTGTCGATGAAAAGCAGTATCAACTTGCTTGTCAAATGTATTTTGAACTAACTCACAACAAGCAAACCATTGAAGGAGGAGTCCATCACCCTAATCAGTATTTCCTTGAAAGTCGTGAGGTTCTGACCGGAAAGAAAACGGTTAAAAGTGAAGGTACTGATTGAGCTGTTGAAAACCAGAAAAAATCCTCTTAATTTCGTACTGTCAAGAATGGCTTGTAAAAAGATTTCAAATTGGTTTTACAGCAAACGCTATCAAAACGACCCGAACAAATATCTACAAAGCTGGTAGCCAGAGAAGTACGCAGTCTCACGCAAATGACGCAACGCAGCCAGAGCCTATGGAACTCGATGACGCTGACACGATGGAGGATGACGAAGACAACGCGATGCTGTCAACGATGGAGCTCAACTTTAGTTATTGATTCTCCTGTACCATTTTAATAATATTTAGCATTTTTAAAAGATTTGCATAACTTTTTCAATTCATTATAAAATTCTTTTTATAAATGTTGACAAATATATTTGTGGTGACTTAAAATGATCGCCTACAAGTTCCGGCATGTAGTGTCACCAGTTTTGTTCATCGTGATAATTTGACGTGTCGGTCGAAAAGTTTAATCTTCTCGTATGATAATGTCAAAGGCAGCTTTACTGAACTACGACAAGTTATTGCACGCGCCTACTTACACTGCACCCGTTTGCAAATGTCAATCTTAATTTCCATACTGAGATAAATCAGGCATTTTCTTTACACCGCTAAATCATGGCTCTCAAACTAAATTAATTGTAATGGTCCGACGGGCTGAGAGTCAATAGCAATTTGATTGTACATAAGTGTCAAGTGCACACACTGTAAACAAATTTGGAGATGAACATGGATTATTATTACGAGGCGGTGGGTCTGGCTCTGGTAGATCTACGGTCTAGGTACATTTGAATGAATTAATTATTCCTATGCATTATATGAAGGAGTCATAAACTTGGTTGTTCTTTTATGTAACATAATGAAAGTATGAAGTTGAATTAATACGAGGTATAATAATTTTATCTGATATGTATACATTTTTCATAAGCAATTAGTGCAATAATGTTATTAAGAGTTAACCCGGCTTTGCATTCATGACATCCCAAAAGACCTAGTTGGCTTGACTTATTAATAAAAGTGCACTTTATTTTGGATGCCTGTGTTTTATTATTGGTAATATTGTGGTAGAAATTATGTATAAATCCGAGTAAATATTTTATGAGAAGAATCCTAGAATAATGGAAAGAACAAATACCAATATTCCCAATTATTATTATCCCCATTTTCATACTCGTGACATGAGATGAGGAGAGAGATACGATATCAATGGCCAAGTCCAATATTGGATATGATGATTCCTAAACATAATGTTCTACCCAAACCGCCCAGTTCCTTATGAGGTTTATTGGAGTAAAGACTAGCGACTAGAAAGAAAAAGCCACTCGTCTCATAAGTATCGTTCATGCATAAAATATCCAAAACATTCTTTCATCGCATTTTAGCTTATAGTAGTTTTGACGTGGCTTTAAGCACACCTACATTTTGTGTTTGTTGTGACAAAGTCGGTCGGAGAGTCAACCCTTCCAAAATATTATACAAAATCGTCAATAATTGGTGTGGTTATACCTTATCTAGTTGATAAATATATGTTTTGTGCTGTTTAAATTGAAATAACCCCATTCCTCACCAAAGAAATTTTCCATCTCCTTGCACAAGTACTTAAGTCGCTGCCACTGGGGCATTGAGAGACAATTTAGTCGGTGAAGTACAAAACCACGGGACGAGTATTCAGACGAGAACTTACTTGTTAGTTAAAACAAAAAAGAATACATTTATAAATAATTCATTACCCTTTCACTGTGACAGTGAACATTTGCAGTTAACATTAATTCCAGTTTGAAACAATGTATTTCTCAACTTCATCTCAAAAATCAGTTGTATTTGGGACAATCTTTGTCCTTGTTCTGTGTTCCAATGTGGGGACAAGCTCAACTCATTCCGATATTCGACTGGGTGATGTCATTTTTTGGGGGCTATGAGGAGCCTCCATATACGCTCGTTCGAAACGTCACTGATGTAAGGGGAGATAAAATGTTACTGGCTATAACTGTTGTAAATTTTGAACGTTTGTAGAAATGAGTTTAAAACTCTTTTTAGGGCATAGAGGAACGAATATACCCGACAAAAAAGTGGGTATGCACCGAACAAATCCTGAAGCCGAAAACGAAGGACTCGAAACGTTCAGAAATGTTTATGATGCTCTACAAATATATTCAGGGGGATAATGATGCAGGTAATAATAGCACCGAACAAATCCTGAAGCCGAAAACGAAGGACTCGAAACGTTCAGAAATGTTTATGATGCTCTACAAATATATTCAGGGGGATAATGATGCAGGTAAATCACATTTTAAATGTCAGATTTTTTTAAATATGCGAAATATTTAAGTAAAAATATGTCATATCGTATTCAATCTTCTCGAAATGTCGTGAATAGGGCAAAGAGATAGATAAAAGTATTTTTGTGAAAGTTTAAAATGGACTTCGTCTTCCCACAAGTACATATAATATATTTTTGCAATCTCAATTAAATAAAACGCTTTTGGTGACCTTACGATGGAGAGGGCAGAGAAAAATCTGTTTGCGATAATTATGGCATGAAGCATTTTGTAGTGGCACCAAGACCCAGAAGACATGCGTTTCTTGTATGATATATGATATAGGTATGCACTAAAAAATTGATCATGTTATGTTCAATACAGTTTGCATGTACGCGTTTCTTAAAGTTTAATGCGCGCCTTTGACAGACGTGGCTAATTTTAGAATTAAAGTTATGTACCTACTTATTGCTATGAAGTATTAACGAGTTCTTGAAATGCATAAGGAGAGTTTATTTGAGTTAAGGAAAATGTATATGTAGTATGTTTACAAAAAGTACATTTATGCTACCACAGTATGACTTTAATTTAATAATGTCATTTTGCAGACCAGAGGATCGAAATGACGATACCAGTGATCACCAAAGTGGACCACCGGAATGGTGAATGGTACTCGTATGATATGTGTTTCTACATTCCTCAACATTTCCAGCGCTACCCTCCTCGTCCCACAAGTAGAAATGTCAGGATTGTGTCATTCCCTGAACTTCACGTTTTTTCACAGTACGTATTTACTATATATCATGCTAGCAAAACTTGTATGCTGAATGTTACAATCATACCAAATTCTTAAATATTTCTTCACAAAAGAGTCTCAATTGTAAACTGTTTCAGACGCTTTACTGGATATGCAACGCAGGAACTGGAAGAGGAGCATATGCTGTCATTTGGAGTCAACTTTGAGGGATACGAATATATCCTTTTACGAGGAAAAGGAGGGTCCGAGGGCTACTCACTTTATCAGTGGGTATGACTCGCCCACCAAGTTTTGGAATCGAAAGAATGAAGTATGGATACTAAGTAGTGATAATCAAAAACTGCCAGTAACTCCCTCAGAGTAAAATAAAACAGAATTTGGGTACCTGATCTGATCTTCAAGTTACAAAACTAATTTTATACTGGAACTTTCATTAGAAGATAATGCAAGGTTGACCCTTCATCATAGGCATACTATATGTTCGTCCGCATTTTTGTTTGTTAACTCTGTATATATGTACTTTAGACGAAGTAGGTAATTAGTCGTAAGGTTATATAGTTTTGTAATCTAAGTTAAGAAAGTTAATGACCGATTTTTGTGGTAAATGACTGACTGATCAAACTAGGTATG
Organism: Seira sanloemensis; assembly: GCA_027743915.1. Lineage (NCBI taxonomy): Eukaryota > Metazoa > Arthropoda > Collembola > Entomobryomorpha > Entomobryidae > Seira > Seira sanloemensis. Next base: position 6,148 of record JAHZMY010001305.1, read on the forward strand.
CGTATGATTGACTTTGAGAAATGTGCGCGGTGTACATAATAACGTGGTACTGATAATGTGCACATATTAGAACACAAGTTATAATTTTATTGACACCGATGCATTTAATTGGAGTAAAAGGGTTCGTAGAAAAGCTGATAAATTCTGATATGCAATTCTGAAAAGTACATTTATACCTAGTTGAAGAAATGTTGAAATATTTTTTCAATAAAAGTCTCTAAATGCCCCGCATATAGTTAGTTTGGAAACTTGATTCTCCAACACGATATACTTATTAGAACACATTATTCTATGAGAAACGTTAGCATTACAAACGGCCCTATTCTAAATAAGTTGAATTTTTTTAACAGCATCAAGAAACAAAAGCTAAAGTTTACGACTATATATCACACTATCTATCCAAAGAACGAAATAATAAAATTATGTGTAATACTGACTTAAATCTAAATCCATCTGCCTAAAACGAGTAATGAGTAACTATTTTTTCAAACTGATGTTGATTTAAATTAGCTTGCTAGCCATAACTCACCCGGAGGTCTCCATCTCAGTTCCCAACCTCCTCAACTGAATGAACAATATTAACAATATTAATATTAACATTGTAAGTGTACTTATTCATATAAACCCAAAAAAGTAACGTGTCATAAAATCCTGTGTGTTTAAATAGCTTAGCTTGTAGGAATGAAACTGTGCGATATACATTTATGAAGGTACCTATGCTTGCTAATGGGCAAACCAGCCCTGAAAATTATTACAAATGATAGTCAGCTTTGAAATTCGCATCACTACTGTGTGGGTCGACCGTGCTAGATCCAAAGGAGAGCCGTCAAGCGGCCACGGTGGCATGATGTTTTGTCACCATATCGCTCTCAATTCCATGCGATGACTGATAGATTGGACGAAGGTCATTGAGCATGGACGCTGCCATTCTCTGCGTATTGTACTCTGGCCTCCAACCCCAATCATTTCTTGCGGCGGAGTCATCCAACACTTCTGGCCAGCTGTCTGCAATCGCCTGTCGGTGATCAGGACGATAATTGATTTGGAAATGTGGGATCGATTTTTGAATTTCTGCAGAAAACCGAGACACACCATTACATATTGATTTTCTATATCTTCATTTAGGCCAAATCGATCTCTTTCGCTCAAGTTTTGCATGACTCAAGAAATGCTTTTACCTGTCGTGCCTCCACCTGGATGAGTGTCACTGGAGAGTACTCCGGGGAAGCGGAGGCAACGGAAGTCGAGCCCGTACTTGTGATGATAATACTCGCCAAGGAGTTCTGTGTGAACCTGAAGGGAATTAGGAGAGAAATAAGACTGACATTCTCGTATTCATTATGCATATGATTTTACAGCATTTTTTTCTCTTCCAGACTCTCAGAATAACGCTCTTCTTTAGAATAACATGTACCTTTGAGACTCCGTAGATGGTTTTTGGTCGTTGAATCGTTATGTTGGGAGTTGGGTTTCGAGGGCTCTCAGGGCCAAATGCGCCAATTGTGCTGGGGATGAAAACCCGTAGACCATATTGATTCGCTAGTTCCATCACATTGTGAGTACCTAAAATTCAGAAATGCCCGAGTTAAATCGATTTGTTATGCATAGTTTAAAATATATATTCTTTTCGATTCTTTTGACGTCATCAGACTTTATAGATTTCTATAGTCTAATGAAATGAATAATATTTTTTGCCCTTGAAGGTAAAATGGCCTTTTTACTCTTACTTAAGAAATGTCTACATACTATATGTAAATTGTTCAGTGGCTATCGGAGATTCTTAGCATATCAGCGAGAAAGTTTTAGTCGCGTCGCGTCGCGTGCTATACTCCAATGTAAACACGTCGTTCACATTCATGATATCGAAAGTCTTGTGATTCCAGTGACGTATTGTTTTCCTTCTTTCTTATAGAAAGTTGTAGTCGCGTCGCGTGCTATACTCCAATGTAAACACGTCGTTCACATTCATGATATCGAAAGTCTTGTGATTCCAGTGACGTATTGTTTTCCTTCTTTCTTATAACGATGTTATAAATAGGGTATCAAAGTCTTGGAAAAGCAATTGCGATCATACCATTACTTCATAAGAAACGAACCCGAGAAATATTTGTATGGACATTATTTAGTTGCATATTTTACTTAATATAATTTCTTCTTCACCTGGAGTACATATGCACAGAAACTTTTTCTACATAAAATTATAGGATCGAATGTCACTTCGACCCAGAGAAAAAAGAGTCTACGAAGAATTGGTTGGAATAGCTGTTTTTCTTGACAAAATTGGAAGATTTCTTCCATAAACCTGAAAGCCTTCTTGTTTTATTATTATGGCTAGCATATTATTAGTAGCATGATGCACACAATCTATTTACTAATTTGCTTAGGATCAACTCAATGGGCACCATTCAAAACGTTATTTTGCGTTATTCTCAATGCTTTTCTCATGAGGGTAAAAAATAACGCCCCCCAGGCATGTATTTTGAGTTAACGATAGCGTTAATCAGCACCCAGTAAACTTATTGGCTACATAAAATCTGCTCAAGCAAGAGCATGAGTTATTTCGTTATTTTGGAGAAAAATTATGGAATAACTTTATAACTTAAAAAGGACATTTTTTCTTTGTTCTTTGTAAAAACAAAAGATTTTTTTTGCATTTAATCCGACTAATTTTCCTGCAATGTCATGATGACATTTCATTTACATATTCATCATGTCTTTGCCTATCATAAATTCATTTTCAGGGCTTTTTAATTCCTTTCCCACATTTCCATTTCCCTCGTTTCTCATGATTTTGATATTCTTATCCTAGCGATAAACAAATCAGACGATATGCAGTACCAGTAAGCTTGGCCAAATTAGCTTTTGTAAAAATGCTTTTGTGATATCTTGTACCTCTGTAATAAATTCATCAAAATATATAGTCTCAAAGCCTTTACCTTCAATATTGACGCGCATCGCGAGTGCAACATTAGCCTCTGCCACGGCGCTCAGCAGAGCACTGAAGTGAACGATCCAGTCAATACGGTGACACACTATAATCTTCTGCAAGCATTTGTAATCCAACACATCCGCGAAAATGTATGGGCCTTTCGAGGTGATATCACGCGTCGGCTTCCGAATATCTGACATGAAAACATTGTCTTTCCCATACTTCATACGAAAGAGTCTTGCGAGACCGGAGCCAAGTTGGCCTAAGCTTCCTTCAAAAGAGAAACACGAATAAAGTTTATTGCCTCAAATAGGTATATTGAAAACGTACATATGTTTGATGTAATTGAGATGATGCAATAGGATCATATTTGCTTACAAAATGAAAACATGAGCTTTACAGAAGCTTCCATGCAATTAGGAAGATCTTAAGTGGATATAGTTTGCAGATCAAAAGCAATTTGAGAGAAATGAAAACCTGTTTTTTCCAAAACGTGAATTTGAATTGTTATACAATCTGGAGGAAAAAAGCTGAAGAAAGGTGAGGGCAGAATAGAAAGCAGTTTTTTCCTACTCAATAACTGGCTGTGAATATTACCACTACAAAAAATAAAGAATTACTAAAGCTTATGTAAAGCCATAATTTATTCCTTATTGATTGCTTATAATCATTTCTGGCTTATGTAACATTTTCGCATGCCAAATGTGAAGGACATGTTGAAGATCGTTTTTCAGACAGTCGGTCGGTGTCTTCCCTCCTCCGATTTCTTGTAAAATACATAGTAACACCAAAATGATGCTGGCTGATATCAACGGAGAATGCTACAAGTTGGAATAATTACTTGTCTGATTGCTCTTTGATTATGGTAATCCAATCAAAAGCACAAAGTTTTACGCTCTGATCTGGTAATGACAAAAGTGGCGAGAGTGGAGCAGTGAACGTGAACTCTTTAACTTCTAGGTTGATTACGTCATGCAGAATGAATGGGAAATATCATCTCTGTCTCTAATAGCCCACACCTTTTCGCTAAGCTGAGAAAACATTTGCTGATTTGCTTTTCTATTATCTATTGATTAAGCAAAATGGTCAAAGACATAGAGGAGCATGTACTACCTACCTGTAATTAGAATGCGTGGTCTGCTCTCGTCATTCAATTCATGACCTCCTCTCGGAGCCAATGCGCTGCTGGCTGCGTGGAAACTCCTATTTCCAGTAGGCACCGCGTAGATCAATCTTGATTGAGGAGGTTTTGGAGCCGCTGTAACAAGTCCTCTTTCGAGAGACTTGAGCGCGTTCTTTAACGTTGTTCGTAACATCACAAATTACAACGACCGCGTTGAAGACGAACCTAACAAAAATTGATTTAAAAAACCGATTACATATATAATATTTCTGTATGGAAAAGTCCAAATCTAATAACTATGACAATGCAAGCTTGCTATCAATTTTTTATTATGGGACTTCCGTCCTAGCTTTCACCTTTGGAATGCTACCCATGTCAGCCTACTGACTGGTATAAGTACGATAAAATCAAAGGAAGAACCTTGCATCAACTGGTACATAAAATTAGCTCGTGTATATGTAGGTCACTATTCATTGATCAAGCAAATATAATGGAACAAACTTTTATTTTGGAGCCCTAATTTTGCAATTTTGATGGTGCAGTGGACATTTATAAATGTTTTAAAATCACGGCGCTAATTAGACATTTTTTAAATTCTTACCTTTGTAATCCTTTTTTATTATTTGCTGGATATTTGTGCGATATTCTCAGTTCCGCAAAACTGCAGGCAAGACAAGGTGTCCGATAATGGGACTCGCTTTAAGGCAGCGTCTACTTTGTGAGACAATGAAAAGAGAAAGTTGACCAAAAGGAAGGAAAAGTTATTTCTTGCTGTAAGGTCGCTCTCTCGTTAATCGGTCTGATCGGTGTGCTTGATGAAGCAGGACTGAACAAAAAGAGTTCGATGAATAAAAGAAGAAAGGTTGAGGTCTTCGTCTTTGCCAAAGTTGCAGAAAAATAATATACAAATTACTTACCTGCACTGTTCTTATATTGTTCTACATTTGGTTATACAAGTTACCTTTCATACCATAGGATATGTACATTATGTATTATTATAGTAATAGTAAATGTAAAGTATACAGGTAAAGAATTATTCTTATTTTACTGAAGACCAAAGAGTACTATTATAGTGAGCAAATGACTCTACTGGTATATCCAAAAACATTCCAGTGACGTTTTAGGGTCTCGTGCAATAACTAGTGGTATTGACATGAGATGGAAAGAGACCGAAGTTTGCGATAAAAAAGAAAGGTACATAATATTAAGTATTAATGTATTTATTCCTTGTGTGCGATAAGAAGTTTTATTGCAAAGCAAATGTATGCACTGTTTTAAATAGGTTTTGCAAGTATCAGAGTAAACTAATTAGCCGATTTTGTAAATTATATTTTACTAGCTATCGTACACATTATTTAAAAGTGTCGCTTCTGCTGGTTAAACGATCCTAAAATATCAATGCAAGGACAATCGATACAATAAGGTCATCCGATTATGCTTTTTGCAACTGCAGAAAAATTGCATTGACATTTTTGCATATTACGTAAACTTATGCGTTGCCTGCGCCAGAGTCAACTATTTCACAATGGGACAATAAAAGTTGCTTCACTCTTCATAAATACTACGTAAGAAATATAAATTAGGTGGTCGGCTCAAGGGTACGTGAAATGCAAAAATCACTGATTGTGACATAAAATTTCACCTTCGATGTGGGTTAAAATTAGACATTCATTCTAATTTCTCTAATTTGATTCTAAATTGAATTCAGGACTGATCAGGAGTCGCAAGAAGGAAGCTGCAACACAATTTTATGCACATTACCTACTTCTGTACATGAGGCAATTACATTAAAATTCTGTATTTTCGGATTGAGATTGCAAAACGATTAATGAACTACATTTTCTTTTTAACAGGTTTGATTTTGCAATTGCAGTATATAACGACACCCGCTAGAAGCATATTTAATATCTATGAATCATTGTATCTGCAGAGTTTTCTATTTTTCTAAAATGGGTATACCAATCAGCAACCATTAAAGCAAGCCTGTGTGCAGTAAGAATATCTTCTACTGATCAGCAGATCATATGAAAACAACAAAAATGAAGATAGCAATTATTAAATTTTAATGGTCGATAACTTTCAACAATTTCAAATATACCTACATACACCATACATTTCTTCTATTGTGAATTTCACGATCATTAGCATTAGATAAAAGGAAAAATGAAGATCGAAAATCCAGTTTTTGCATAAGACTCATGGCACGAAAAAATTGCTTGGGTCTGTCTTGAATCGACTTCACTGATGCTTGATGCGAGATAATCCTTTTGCAATTGAATAAATTAATAAGTAAAAAATAGATTTTTTCTGCAATAGTAGAGCTCGGTGTTCCCCAAATAACAAAATCAAAATTCCACCAATCGAATGATTTAAGATGATCAGGTGAGGTGAAGGATTACGGAGATGTTTCTGGCTGTCAGTTGCCATTTATTTCTTGTATTATTCAAAGACCTTTTGGTTAATAGAAAGTTATGAATGATATTTGAATTTTTAATAGGAGCATGATACACTATAGCGATAATGTCAAATATCTGACGGTAAGAACTTCAAAGCATGAACCCATGAACCAGGCTAATTTTGTGTTACACTCATATATGAGTACAATACATACGTGTATTTCTACCCATGATTTCCTTGTTTTAATAGTTTACAGTAGTTATAGAGCAATTATACAGTCAAAAACAAAACATTTCATCGTTTGACGTACCCATTTGAACGGGCCAATCGGGAGAGATTTCGCTTGACTGTGGCCTGACACACCTTCCCTAAATTGCATATATTCAACCTGTTTACTTCTAGCTATATTGAAATTACATTTCATTTTTTGCATTCGATCACCCCAACAAAAAAATTGATTCAGGTCGATAGAAGGCAATCCTAATTTGATTAATTTCGTCGGAAAGGTTGTTGCGCACATCATGTTACGTATGTTATTTTGACACAATAATGGACTAATGTGCCTCTAATAATTAATGAGTTTGCATAATCTGACATCATGGAGTCTTGTTTGCAGTTCCGTGTGAACCTACAAATTGGATAAACAAAAAAGAGGTACATACTTTCTCAAAGTCACAAGTCTTGTGAGTTTTGTATGATGACGTAAGGTATGTTATACAATCTTTTGCAGGATTAAGGTCACCTTCTTATAGTCTGCACAAAGAACAAAGATTTTCCTTGAAGACGTAATTATAAATTGTTGTATATGCACATGTAGATACTTTGATAGTCTTCCAATTTCCAAAAAATCAAAATAATCATATAGTCCAGCATCGCAAGAATTGGGGCAATTCAAATGTATATTCGCAAAGACAATTGAAGTGTGACTGGTGACGTTAATCGTATAACAATAATGAATAATAATGACAAGCGCATACGTGAAGCGTACTATTATGATTATAGGCTTTTGAAAATAGTTTTAGAAACTTTTGTCCTGTTAGCGTAGTCATCAGCCAGCCGCATAAAGGCATTGTCGTTGCTTAACCTTTATTTGATAACGCAGTAGTTGCTTTTACATAACGCACTTTTTTCTCTTGCGCTGTACCAGAAAAGAATGATACAAAATGCTTTTGTTTTAC
>JAHZMY010001306.1:0-13337 GCA_027743915.1 Seira sanloemensis
AATTTTTAATTGGCTCTTTAAAATCCAATTCAAAATGGAAAACGGTTAGGGAATGGAGATTGTCATGGGACTGGGACGCCAATCTTGCTTGACTGAATGAAGCTGATATTTTCTTTGGTCATGAATCAAATCGCGAGCTTTTCCTTTGCCTAAATGAACTGTATGAGAAATAAATGGAGCAAATGATAGACACGAGACAAGAATAAAGGATATTTTGAGGCTTCCAAACAACTAGGAGCCAAGATGATGCGGGAACTGTATGACCCCGTTTATTATCCGCCCACGATACAGGTGAGTAAATACAAAGAGTCACAAGTTAAATTATTATTCATTTTTGCAATGAATACAGTTACACGCATAGGACTGGGGCACTGGCGGTCAACAAAATAATTTTAGAGGATGCGCGGATTGTTTTTTATTTACGCTAAATACAGTTACACACATGCCTATTAAGTCCTTTGGGTCGGGGGTGTAAAACTCTATTACAAATTTCCCACTGCACACGACTGCTTAAACACTGGTTTCCACACTTATTATTTACCTGTATTATTTTTTCATTCAAAACCTTGACTTCCTTCTATTGTATTCATAGTCCCTTATTCATTTGTTCGCCTGCTTTCTGCACATTGCTCACATTAGTATAACAAAAAGTTATAATTAACACTAGAAAAAATGGACAATGAGGCAGAACTCATGATACCCTTTGCGCGCTTCTTCCTGTCTTCACCAAATCCAGTCTTGAAATTATGGCGAGAAAGATTTTTTTGTATTCAATACTTACATATATGTGTGTGTCTTTCAATCTGAAGTAATAAATTATTGAGCACAGCTTTATTGAAAATTGCATTTTGCAATAAAACAGGATTTTCTGCATTGACGTACATCCGAGGTTCTGCATTGTCTTCACGCAAAGCACTCTGAATAATTACTGTTCAGTGTGCAGACTGCTTTCATAATTTATTTGCTAAGTAGAGGATTTCACCGTTAAATCATTTTCACCATAAACATGTATGTAATGTGCGGCAACGGCAACGTTCATACATGACTTAAATGCAATTAGGCTGTAATGACTATTAATTTAATGAGTTTTCAATTTTTCTTGAAGCGTTCCAAATAATTTATGAGAATTGCAATTGGATTGGCAATCATTTTGAGAGGACGATAATTGTCTTCCTATAATTTAATGCCTTGAGCCGGAATTTAAGTTTGAAAAAAAATCAGAGAAAAAACTCGTTATTAAATCATCATCCTCTATTATTCGTGACTTAGCTCACTGAGAACCTCTTGCTGTCGCTGATGTAAAACAGTTCCTGTTTTCCTTTTTAAAAATGTATTGACTTAAGTCACTCACTTAAATCGATTATAATCTTATTTACGATAACAATTACCAATTTTCCCTTTCAGTTCGGTTTCGTGAGCGGGCTTAAGCTACAGAAACAAGGCAATCTCTGATCCAAGCCATGAGCGAGTCTTGTGAACATTGTTGCATTACATCATCCATGCGCTCGTCTGTCTATCGCCGTCTTAAAACTTTCGAATTTTCCTAAAGGGGCTTATTTGGCTTTGCCTAAATTAAGTGAATCAAAAAGCTTCAAAATGTGATTTCCTTTTTATTTCATGTTTTAAATGCGGGATCATTCACGTCATAATTGGCTGTTACGACACAGCATGCCTTGTCTTTCACGGTGGGAAGTCCTTTCAACTTTCAATAAAAACGACGCTTACATTATATTTTCCGTTTCTCATTGAGACTATAGAGTGTTTCTCAATAACTCACAAAAACGCATAAAGGGAGCAACGAGCATAACCGAAAAGAGCCAAAAGCAAATAAATAATGAAGCAGAGTTTAAACAATGCACTATATACTATATGGTGACTCCAACTTCCTCCTTGCTTTTTTCAAAACTGAAGTCAACAACGGAGTTAATGGTATGCCTCGTCACATCACACTTTTTTCCTGTTTGAAAATAGAACTTTAAATTAAAAGAATCCTTTAAAATGCCTATACTTTACAAAAAAAACACCAGCTTTCTCAAGTTTAGTTTACTTAAAGTGTACGTAAAGTGCCAACGCACGATTGTTTTAAAATCCTCAGATTCTTTTTTATTTTCATGAAGGAATGTCAAATGCCTGTTTCCTCCACACGCTCAAGCAACGCACTATACCTAAACGCTCATTTCTCCTGACACTTGAAACAATCTTTTAAGCTGCGCTCCCGAGCATAAATTAAATATTTCATATTCTCCCAATATCAATACCACCATGGAGGAGTCGTTATTTTCTTCAATGAAATTTAATACAAGTACACATTTCAAGCACAAGAGGTCTTTAAATAACCATGCATCTCAAAGTGGCAGAAACAACGCGCTTTTTTAAACGTTACTTCATATTTTACACAAAATGCAATCATGAGTATTAGTCATTTTAAACGCAAAGCTTAATTTGCATTTACATACTTTATTACACTAAACGCTCATTTCTCCTGACACTTAAAACAATCTTTTAAGCTGCGCTCCCGAGCATAAATTAAATATTTCATATTCTCCCAATATCAATACCACCATGGAGGAGTCGTAAAACTCTGCTCGCATCATAAACATATTTTCTTCAATGAAATTTAATACAAGTACACATTTCAAGCACAAGAGGTCTTCAAATAACCATGCATCTCAAAGTGGCAGAAACAACGCGTATTTTAACGTTACTTCATATTTTACACAAAATGCAATCATGAGTATTAGTCATTTTAAACGCAAAGCTTAATTTGCATTTACATACTTTATTACCATCCACCCAATACAAACAAAACCCCTTTTCTCATCTACAACCACGAGCCGCTTTGGATCTATAGCAAAGCAAGTGCCAGTAAAACCGAAAATTTATAACAGTAACTACATATTTTCAAGCTATTGTTTACGCGTAAATGTTAAGGAAAAACAACACTTTGGTAAAGCAGAAAAAAATCATGTAATTTTTAATACATCATGGGAGAATTTTCTTTAAAGGCGGAGGCAATATATTTTATCTGCGATTTTTTTGCTAACTGTTTCTCTCTCAAGAAGTATGAAAAGGAGTACATTCACTTCTTTTCATAAAAATGCACAATTCTTGGACTGTGGGGAATATTACGTTTGATTACTACACTCGGCATGAGTAAGTAGTACTAAACAATGTTACGCTTGTTCATCTTTTATTGTTACAATTCGTATACACTCATCCTTATATACTTGTTGCAATGCAGTAATAACAATTACATTTTACCTGTGTAAAGGGGTGAAGTATGGGAAGAAAAAAAAATACGTATAAAGGCTCTCTATATGCTTCACTGCAGAATGAACAAAGATTCCCCGTGTCTTCAACTTTGAAAAGGAATTTCCATTTCAACAAACGCCTTTAATAGTCAGTATGAGAATGACTGTTGTTGTGCTAGCACGCATGCACGACTTCAGACTAAAAAAAGCACGATTTTTTTTTCTTCTGGTTATTCGGTGCAGAATTTTGTGTTGCCCTTACACACAAAAAAACGATTTCAAAGTGCGTGATTGAATTCATTTGGATTTTTTTGTAATTTCATTCCAAATATTAAATAAAAATTGTGATATGGGTTTAAAAATTGCGTAAAAAGGCATGTGCTTCATACATGCATTGAGTCTCTATGGAAAACGGGGTTAATGCCATGAAAACAGGTTAATACTTCATGCTGGAGACCATGGAGCCAGAACTTGTTTGGACTGAAGGAGTGGCACGAAAAGGAAACGAGTGTGAGTGAATTAAAAGTTCTTCTGAAGGTCGGTCCATGACTTCATCGGTGCCTTGCAACAATGCAATTTAAGAACTTTGACGGTGCAGTGGTGCTAAGCAAGCCTCTTGAATATTTAATGAAGACATTCATTTCAGAATTGGATTGGGCAATTTGAACCCACGATTGTGTCATTGTGTCACCTCTCTCCTCACTCTCTCTGCTCAACAGTTTAAAATTTAAAGAGGCGTCGGTGGACAAAGACCTTGAAAGGACCTCCTTTTCCTAAAAAAAATCTCCATTTTTTGAAGTCATGATGTGTGAGGGAGTCAAGTGCATTGTAATTTGCAGCAAGGAATTGTATACTTTTCATTATGCAAGTTTAAAAGTGGCAACCCCATTTTCTTTTGGACTACGCTCGCATCTTTAAAATCAGAGCAGAACATGAGAGGATACAATTGAGTTTGATGGTGGTAAAAAAATTGAAGGTGTGTGTGGCTTCATGTATTTTACCTTGAGGTTATTCTAATTTAATCATCATAATTCACCTTTGACTATGTAATCATCCCATACAAAAACTATGCTATTTTTTGACTTCGGATTCTTTCTCTCCACTGTGGCGAGCAACGCAAATTACAAATTGGCAAGATAATTTGGTTTCCCTCGATAATCACCCTTTATGTACCAGAAATAATCAACGGCAAATGCCAAAATGCTGGTTTACACTAAAAGGGATCTTTAAAACTTTTTGAACGCACTGATCCAACAAACAAGTGAACTGTGCTGAGTTCGCGAATTTTTCTTGAAAAAAAAATACCTTGGTGCTTGAATTGCACGATAGGCAGTGTATCCAGATTAGCACATGCCTATTCTTCATGCAAAAAAGGCTAGTGAAGTACTTAATTATCTGGAGCGCCTTAATAAGTGTCATACATTTATTTGTGTCATCATCGGCATGTATCAAAGAAAAATCTCGATAATGCGTTTATCAAAACAGCCGTTTGTTCCGCGCTACTTTCTTTCGAAACATTTGTGAATTGTGATGATGCAACTTGAGTTTACTCATTGTAATTGACTGATTCAAGAATTTCATTTTTTTCTTTCAACGAATTTGATAAAGAGAACGGAAAAATAAATTGTGCTCAGAGAAGAAAAGCTGAAGCCTATTTTTTGTAGTTTTTCAAGAATTTCAAAACCTTTGTGACCAATGTGCTACTGTCAAAGCAGCAATAAGAGGTTTTTCCATTTACCCGCGAATCCCAGACAAAGATAATTGTCGTAAAAAATCAAGATGAATAAAATGTAGCAGAATAAACCCCAAATCATATCCATTTTTGATATGACTTGTTTGATTGTTCACAATGAAAAAATACCATAATGCTTGGAAGACAAGGTGATGCCAGAGAGTCATTGAAATGAAGTCTCTGCAGTTACAGTGGACATGAATGAATATAGTGTGCCTAAGTATTTTAGCAAAAAAAGTGAATGTCTCTGAGAATCAGCGTATCTTAGAGATTGCGAGGACCACTTCTGTTCCGTATTGAGCTGTAAGTCTGAACAAATTAGATAGAATTAGACATGCTCCGCGTATCGTCTATACCTGTTGTGGCTATTTTTGTATCTCCAAGGCAATTATAGAAATGATGACTGTAAAGAACGCTGATATGATTATGATTACTAAAGTAGACTTTATTAAGAATAGGCTTACTGCAGAATCCACAATTTGTACCTATAAAGGGTAAAGGTATTTTCCATTCATGTGATTTCGAAACACACATTTTTTTACAATTCCCTTGTCCGCGTTTGCTTACAAGAAATTCAAGCATGTTGCTTCTGAATGGGATTGTTTGTAGAGCACATGATAGTCAAATATTTATAGTGTGTATGCGGGAGAATGAATAGTCTACACAAAAAGTCATATATAAATAGATGGCGGCTTAAAAATGTACGTGTTTTTGCTACTGTCTGAGCTTCGACTTGACAGTTCTCTCTCCTGCTTGACTTGCGAATGAGACAAAAGATTAAGAAGTCATGTAAATAATTATTCTGCAGTTGCACAAATACGCACACAGGTAATAATCACGCCGTCATCCTTTCGATTTATTTATTTGATTTGAAAATGAAAATGTTGTTTTAATGAGAGTGATGACGATACAATTGAGATTGTTGTTTTACCCCATGTGCAATCAAGTCTTGGTGTAATGATATAATGAGCAAATGATAAATGTGTGGAATGCTTGTGACTTGGAAAGGGGAAAAGTGTTTACTCAAGTGAGATCAAAGATTGATTTTTAAATACAAAGTTTTTTTTCTTTTACCATGTCATCGGCTTTCCATGTGTTGAGTAGGTGGGACTTGCTCACTCGATATGCGTGCATGTGGGTATTATGCACACATTCTTATACAAAAAGATGATAATAATGACATCATGATGACTAGCATTATTATTAATACAGAAATGCATACATGTGGGACTGCAGTGTGTGCAGCAGTATTTTACAGCTATCCGCCTGATTAAAAAATGATTTCGTAATGGATTGTCGTAACCTGTAACGAACTCAAAAAAGTATTTTTTTCAAAAGAATTGTGTGCATAATAAATAAACACGATTACAGTCGATAGTTTGTGCATATTGACAATGCATACTGCATGTCTAATTAAATTAGAATGTGCAAACGGAGCTTAAATGGAATGCATGGGTTTTTAATCATGAAATACGTTGAATCATGAGAATGTCACCGTATATAACTCAAGTAAATTTTTTCACGCGTCTCACGATCCCCTCTACTTAAACGAAACCAGTAGCCATTTAAAATAGAAGCGCACAGCTTGAGACAATAATATTTGTCACCTTATTTCTATCGTCAACGTTAAAGAAGGTGATTAACTCTAAATTAATGAGCTTGGGTTGGCATGTACGGTGGTTTTTGCTCAGGTGTTGCTGAGAGCTTTTGGAATTGATTGCCTAGTCAGACTTTTTTGCTCAAAAATACAGCAAACATTTCTGCATTCCATGTTGTCTATACTATTTGATGTGCGGAATCTCACAAATTCGTCAAAGCTCATCAATATACAAGTTTACGGTACATTTGATACTCGAGGTAAGCGCAACTTGGATTAACGATGCATATCCCAAAAGACTTTGGCATCCGGAACCAAGATGTAAAACCAGAGTTTGCGAAAGGTTCAGTTCTTTCGCTTCAAATTAATAAAAATCAAGTAACGCAAAAATCCAATTTATCGCCTTATCACATTTTTCCTAATTCTTAATTTACTCCGACAGGGAATCAATATTGGTCTCTAAAACTTGAGTCGTAAAATGTCGATTTCACTTTGAAAGAAAAAACTTTTAAGCCTTGATTGGGAAAATGGTTGGACCTCAATGTAAGCGGTAGCTTTAGACTGTTGATTAGATTTTTATACTCTTTCTTCCTGGTACACCAAAATTCCATAAAAACTCCATAAAATTGACATAAAGTAGCCAACTGTCAAAGTCTTATAAGGGGCTCGCAGGTGTTAGACCAAATTCCTGTTCATGACTGCCTAATGGAAAACTATATATGCCTAATTTTTCGCGTAATGTATCCTTCCACACGAACTTGACGTAATTTAATTGTAAAACTTTTGTTTATCCCTTTAACCAAGTTTATCAGTATAGAATCTTATGAACGGTTACAATAGTCTACTACTATTATAGTAAAATCATAGTCATTTGTGTGCATGTATTTCTTAGAGAATCATCTTGCACTTGCTTTGCGGGCTAAACTAAAAGTACGAATTCCATTTCATTGCCTACAAGGGAATTTTAAACATTATTATTTCATTTCATCTGACAGCGAAAAAAATTGACATTCCAAGGCAAGGCAGATGACGGTTCCCTTTTTCTCAACTGACTAAGTGGATTAATCGATGAAACTCGAATAGATCGCGGAACATGCTTGATTGAGAATCTCAATTGGCATTCTTTCTTGCCTAGGTGGACTTATCATATCGTGTTACAAATGGGATTCCGATATGTTGGGTTTGGCTGCTTTAATAAAGTTAAAATCTTTCGCAGCTCCTTAGCCTTTTACTTGCAACTGACTTCAAGTTTACTACATTTTGTCGGCGTATCATGTTACATGCAAACTCGTAAGAATATGATCAAAACATTCGCAATTTTCAATAGCTCTCCCAATCCCAAAGTTTGAGTCTTCCTGNGTTACATACAAACTTGTAAGAATATGATCAAAACATTCGCAATTTTCAATAGCTCTCCCAATCCCAAAGTTTGAGTCTTCCTGGTGTGCTCTAAATATAATGGCTTGAAGTTTTGCTGCTGATTACCTCTGCGATATTGACATTGTACTTATATCAAGCCTAACAACGGTGTGGTCTGTTAAGGCGTTACCCTTTTTATCCTCGTGAAAAATCAAAACGTATTGCCAAATTCCAAAACCAAAGATGTTGCTCAATAAGTATATGTTCCTTCTTTTCAAGATGGACTCTGATTCAATACGTAGCACTCAATTGATTCGAATTTATGAGATTGTGTTGTGCACGCGATGGCCCTCATTAATTTTCCATTTTTGATATAGTAAAAAAATGTGCATTCAACGAGTAATTTTTAACTGGATGTTTTAATGCAAATTAATCCCGTTCACATATCCACAGCTTTTCGTGACTTTAGACATTAGTCAAGGTAGAGCTTCATTGGCATAGTGCATGAATACTAATATTGCATCCTGAATTCAACCTGATTTACATTTTGTATTGTCACCTGAATTTTTTATATCGATTGCAATCAGAAAAAGCTCCACTGTTGAAGTCTACCTTGTCAAAATGCTTTTAATATACTTGGTGGTAAACAACTGCAGTGAATGAGGGAATTGCATTGCACAATGTCAAATTGCATTTTTGTGACTCGCATTTTTTGCATGTATTCCGTACTCTTGAAATGAAAAATGTACTTGATTTTTTGAGCCATTTTATAGTTCAGGTGCACGCTTTGCTAAGAAAGGATCGTCGTGATGCATGTCAACATCAAGAGAAGTACATCGAATCACTTTTAAAAGGCGGACAATATGCAATAATTGTAAATAGGTAAATCTAATCATCCATCATAAGTGCTATATTGGCTAGCTTTCATAGTTAGTTAGAGTAACCAAGATACAAAAGCAAAGGCAAAGCGAGCTATCTGATCTGTGTACCCGTTGGTAAAGTACGCATGTACCATTTACTAGCTTTGTGTCATGATCACCTCTCGCTCACAAATCATTTGGATTTCAGTGAAATCTTGGAGATGATGCCATTTGATTTGGTGGTGGTGATAAATGAAGTCAGTTGGTGTTACCTCGTTTACCTTCTGTGGAATTAGACAAGATGCATTTCACCTTTTGCCCTTAAATAGGAACATGAATTCAAAATTGATTTTGGCTAGTGGGATAGGATGACTCCACACGCATAAATACTTTTTCTCACAAGTGAAGATGTCTAAGCAGGGCCAAAGTTGTTGTTACCTGAAGAAACCTACTCGAATTACGTGATTTTTTTGAAAAGTTGCACAATCTCTTGTAATCTATTGACGCTAATGACCATGTAATGTGGACAGATTATCAATTTTAATTTTTAAATAGAAGGGTGATCAATGAGTATTTACCTGAGGATAAAATGAATTCAGAATTTCAATGATTATTACATGATTGCGAATTGTGAGAATGAAAAATATTGTTTAACATGGCCTGGTTCAGAATCGACATAAAATTGGATATCCATCTATCTGGTAATGGAAGGCAAGATGTTGCTTGCGGGGTCTTTTAACCAACCGTGCTTTTGTCTCTTCTTGTGCAATATCCAACCGTTTTTATGAGCTTTTTACTTTGAGCCATAAATCTTTTTTTTGTTTTTATGACTTAACCTTTTACAAAACATTTTGAAAATTTAGATGGAATTCGAATGGTGAAATAACATAAATGTTGGCATCATTAAAACTTAATCTTTGTTGCACTCTTTTAAACATGGCAGGGGAACATCCGGTTTCTACTGGAAGTTTTAAAGCGTTTCACTCAACGTTAAAAATATTTGCTGTGAGATCCTCAGCTCTAAAAAATTCGCATCGCTTCGCAAACAACTTTGTGCCAGTGTGCAGTTTCGCCTGACTTTAGGCTTGTCACTTCGTCCCTCCATTGTTTCCGGCTTAAGAGGAGGTTGATGCGAAGGAAGAATGCGGATTTGGAGTTGTTATCATTCATTAGTCATTACAACAGAAACTCGTAATTTTCTTTCTTTTCACTTCCCTGGTCCCCACTCTTCACCATTTTCTTTCCTTGCGTGGAGAACGAAATGAGAGCAAAAAACCGCTTGGCTTTAGGGTCTTCTCAGTGCTCGTGTAAGTCACGTCATGGCATCTCTACTTCGCATTTTTGTCTTAGGTGAATACTGAACTGTTATGTAGATGATTTCGTAGAATGCGATATGATAAACTCGTAAAAAAGGGAAACCGCAACAAACTCCACATGCCTTTTCTGATACAGTTTAGTTTCAGTTCATCTACTTCTTAATCTCCCACTTGAAACATCCACGCAGCAGCTCAATTTTCAATGAAAATGACATGCAAAAAATATACATTTTTGTGTCGGATGGTATTGTATGGTACAACGTACCTTAATTTTTTCCGCCTCTATTATCATCAATATTTGCCCAAGTTACAAAAATTGATCTTTAATCCGTTCCCCGCCTCTTTTGAAGAAAATGAAAAGGGAAAATTGTCGTTGGCTCGCATCATCTAAATACAGACGATATAAGAATGAATTACAAACTCGTTTTACTTTCCGTATTTTATCCTCATGTCATATTACGCCATTCCTATGCAACATGACAATTTTAGAGTTTTTCGAGCTCAGCTCGCATCATCTAAATGCAGACGATATAAGAATGAATTACAAACTCGTTTTACTTTCCGTATTTTATCCTCATGTCATATTACGCCATTCCTATGCAACATGACAATTTTAGAGTTTTTCGAGCTCTTGTTACGACGTAATAGAACCGTATCATTTTAGGCAATGAAGTAGGATAAATTTTCCCAAAATTACCAGAATATATATGCTCTAATGGCGTTGTCTACTGTCGATTCCGATTCCAGTTCACGAATTTAAGGAGTGGTCAAGTTTCTACCGAGTTGATGAACTATAAATACGTACATATATGAATACAGCTGCACTCCGAAATCAGTTTAATACCAATTTTATTTATTACTATGATTTCCCTCATAACGGCACTCTACAACAATGTTCAAATCCAAATCTTCTGCGCAATTTTTCAAAGGGTTTGCATTGTTTTTGCTCAACTCCTTTTTCTGTTCACATGACTTGTTTGGTCCGTTGACAAGTTGACAACTTGCAAGATAATCCACATAAAAAAGTAAAGATTAGTTGGGGATTTACTGATATGCTGGCTTCTCATTTTAGACTTTGTTGAACATTCCCATTCTTGACATTTCATTTTTAAAGAATCGATCATCATATCACATCATCATCCTTTCTTTAATTCGTATATTGTCTCAAGATTAGATACATTTAAATTACGTGGAATGAAATGCAAAGCTTACATATACAATATATGTACATATATACATTTTAACTTTGCGTGCAAGCGCAAAGTAAAATGAAAGGATTAATACTTGTGTTAGTGACCTTTAGACAAAATAACAATGAATTCATTCCATGTATTTCATCAAAGTACAAGAGGGAAAAACATGAAGTGAAAAATCCATTTGCCCTTAAACTCTGAAGTGAATGGAATGGATAAAAATTGCGTTGCATGTGAGCCATGTTATTTAAAGCTTTGCCCTATAATTTTCAAATGCAAAAAAACAAGGGAGACGTCTTATATTCTCATCTCACCAATTCGTATATTGTCTCAAGATTAGATACATTTAAATTACGTGGAATGAAATGCAAAGCTTACATATACAATATATGTACATAGGTATATACATTTTAACTTTGCATGCAAGCACAAAGTAAAATGAAAGGATTAATGCTTGTGTTAGTGACCTTTAGACAAAATAACAATGAATTCATTCCATGTATTTCATCAAAGTACAAGAGGAAAAAACATGAAGTGAAAAATCCATTTGCCCTTAAACTCTGAAGAGAATGGAATGGATAAAAATTGCGTTGCATGTGAGCCATGTTATTTAAAGCTTTGCCCTATAATTTTCGAATGCAAAAAATAAGGGAGACGTCTTATATTCTCATCTCACCAGTGCAGCGGTCTTTATCATGTAGTATTTGCCTTTTCTTTTTTCTCATTTTGGCTCGGCGTTAAAAAAAGAGATTGATGCAGAGCCCTTGAGCTTTCCTAATGAAATGAGTTATGTATATATTCCTTAAAAGCTGAAAGATAGTATTTCATTCATTCCCTCTCGCTGTAACATGGACCACTCAAGAGAGTCAAAATGAGTATCATGTTCCTCCATTCAGAGAAATAGGTAGAGTCAGTTTTAAGTGATCCACATGCTCTCTGCCAAAAAGATATTAGAACAATTGCATTTAATATCAAAATGCCAGGTATATAAAGTTTTTTGTTTGGATAAGATAAAATACACATAAGCTAAAGATTATTATGAGATTTGTAATGTAGTACATGAGTCTAGACTGTATTGCATCTTTAATGGATCTTTTTGAAAACAAAAGATACACAGAGCAAAAAAAACAACAGCACACAAAAGAAGTTGAGAATCTTAAAACAAAATGAGAGAATAATGAAAAGCCTCTATAATGGAATCAGATACCGTTATTAGATGATACCTTGGCCTGATCCTAGTTCGGCCTAAATTTCAGAATGAAATTTCCTATTCCCTTCTGTCCCCTCATTCCAAAAAGTGCTTTTAATCAATCATTTGAATTAAGGGATACAAGGGAAACTCACGAGGAGTCCATGTCTCATGGTGTATGTTGACATGGCACGTTCGAAAGAGAGACGCGCAGCTAGACTCATTTCGCATTACGCCAATCACCAATCATTATTTTCTTTAAACTTTTTGTTTGTATTGTTAAGGATGTGTATCCAACAGAGACGGTGATTTAGTGATTTGTTCTCAAGAGCTACTGTTGAGGTTGAGGCATCGTAGCGGCTTTGAAATGTCCACCAGCTTAGATTACTGGGGCATGATTCATTAAGATATTCTATTGTGAGCAGAAATAGAGGCGGTATCGCAACAACACAAAAACGAAAAACCCCATAAATAAATCAATTTGAAAGAAATTGTTGAATACCATATAAGACGTTAATTTAAATGATGGATTGTGTCGAGTCAGGAGACGAAACAATGCTGCATGCGGAGTTGTGACACGGTCAAGGTTAAAGGGGTTTGCCGAGAATGCAAAAAAGCAGTAGTAGAAAAACTGGAGTGTACAAAGTTTTTGATACTGTTGTTGATTATTGGCTAGAGATCCTGACTACCGTTCACATTCCTCACCAAAGTAACGCAGGGGGTGAAGAAGTAAATAAGGGTGACTTTAAATGTACAAATAAAAGCCGGGGTACATTTACTTCTCAGGAAATAATCCAGTTAACTTACAGTTTCTCGAGTAATTTCCTTCATATATTTTTT
>JAHZMY010001307.1:0-19139 GCA_027743915.1 Seira sanloemensis
AGACAAAGATGTTTTATTAGTGTGTAGTGAAAGCATATTATATAATGATTGTAGAATGCTTCAAAAATACGTATGGCATCATGACCTTGTACATTTTGAAACATTGAGATATAGCTTAAAATAAATATGATTGTAGTTTTAAGAGATGTATAGCACTCGATATTTTCCAACGAATAAAAAAATATTGAAAACGATATTGGCGTATGTTTGCTAAACAATTTATTTATAGAAACGATTCAAATTCCTCATTCACCCAAACTCATCAAGCCTTCATGGAAGCATGGAAGACGCTATTTACGGCATGATTTCATCTCCCTGTGCTACTATTTGAACTAGATTTGATAGTACTCTTTGTGACCTCTGTCGGTTTCATATTCTCCACTATTGCCACACTCGCATTAAACACGGGATTCTGATTGCCAGGCTCAGACTCATCTGAAGTATGGCCAGAGTCAATGTTTTGCGAGTGCTTTCTGCGACCTGGAGACCGTTTATTTACCTCCTGCCTCGCTGACACTGGAAGACACTGATTCACTTCTTGTCGGAGTTTCTCCATGTTCACCTCTTTGCCTTGTGCGGCTTCCTCTAGACTTTGGGCGAGTAGGAGTGAAACATCTAAAATATACATTACAATTAATACGAAAAACTCCAGAAACAATCGGTGTAGTGGATTTTAAAAATATGCATCTTACTCAAAAGTTGGGCGCACTGCTTTTCGTATTTACTCTCTTCGGATTTGTACCTCTCATTTTCTAAAATCAAATCGTTCATTCTTTGAAATAGCTGCGTAGGACTAAAATCCTCGTCACCATTTCTTCCGGGGGATGGAGGGGACGTTACCACTCCGGAGGTGAAATGAATAGGTCGGACGTTTGAAAAGACACATATTTTGTTCCCGTCTGTGGACTCCAACTCGTGTGGAACTGCATTCGTGCACACTCTGAACATTTGGAACAGGTCTGTATCTTCTCTCGTCACCAATTTATTGGGACAGCATAAAGACCTAGCCAAATTTTTAATCCGGCACCGAAGTTTCTTTACCCACGACGCCTACTCTAACATTAAAAAATAAATCATACCGATTGCCAAAACTTTCTCAAACTTTACAACTCCTTGTCTGTTTATAAAGCACCTGGAGAAGGCTACCAAAGACAGGATGGGATTCCGGATCAGCGACAAACGGGAGGGCAAACAAGGACAGCATTTCCTTGTCCAACGTACACTTTTCACTTTGGCTCTCGAAATATTCCCGAAGTTTTGACATGGACGAGGTCTTTTTAGACTCGGGCATTCTTTGCCGGAAAGGAATCAGGGCTATGTGGACTTGGATGTAAAAGGTAATCTTTCCGACCTCAACGGTCTGACCCTCGTCTACCATTCCAGTCAGCAGTTCCCAAAGCTGTTAATGGGGCAAAGTGAAATTGTTGCTTGTAGTGGTTAAAATTACTCGTTACAAGTGATAATTTAGCAAATACTTCGAGTAAGGCATCGCCATTATCTTGATCAAAGTG
This sequence comes from Seira sanloemensis, assembly GCA_027743915.1. Lineage (NCBI taxonomy): Eukaryota > Metazoa > Arthropoda > Collembola > Entomobryomorpha > Entomobryidae > Seira > Seira sanloemensis. The sequence goes on from JAHZMY010001307.1 coordinate 1,512, forward strand.
CATTAATAACGTTTCAACGTCTTGGAGTGTTATTCCCCTTTCCAGCTCCGCTTTGAAATGGCCCGGGATGAGCATGCCTGAGGATTTGCATTCATCGTAGATGTTATTCCCCTTTCCAACTCCGCTTTGAAATGTCCCGGGATGAGCATGCCTGAGGATTTGCATTCATCGTAGAAGGTTGTGTACGTTTCAGTTAGGCCACATGCTTCCAAATACTGTGAAGAAATTTAGCACGTACTAATAATGCTTTTCAAACCATGATTCTGGAGCTAATTAAATAAAGTCGCACACAATAATGGCCCTTAAATTAAACCTGTAAAATAATTCCATTCAAGTTGCGAGCAAAACCTTCTTCATCTTCATCGGAATCTATCTCTGGCAACTGATGTGATGCATAATGCCGTAAAGTTTTCGCTTCTCTCGGACCTTGCCTCAGAATGTCCCGTAACCTTTTCCATGTCGTCTGCAAAGCTGCGGGGAGGTGGAGGGGTAGTTGGGGTGAAAGGGCGAAAGTCACTTGTACTGACATTTTCCTTCTGACCGTCAAGTCCTCTCGAGCGTCTGCTTGTTGCTGTCGTTGTTGCTACTGCTGCTGCAGGGACCTTCACGTAAGACTGTGACTTTTTCATGGTTTTCTTGGTTCCACGAACCTTCCCCATGCAACAATTGAAATGAGTGGCTTTAGCAAACTTTCATGACAGGTTCAATGCTAAACCAATTGAGAAATACTAAAGCTAAACGGGATTAACATTGTTGCAGGCAAGAGATGCGATTTAAAAAATTGTTACAGAATGTTATCATTGGCAATTGGCATGCATGAATTTCCTCGGTGATCTACCTTGTAACTTGTGTATGATTCTGAAGCCAGGAAGCTGACGAGTTGTATTTTTTAATGTTCCAAAAACCTAAGAGACATAAGAATCCTATAAAATTGGGACGTGGACGCTTCGTTATTTACCAATATATGCTCTCTTCATTACTTATGGGCTTCATACTTACTTTTTTTTTAAATTTTAGGTATGCAATGTGGGACTTTGTCTTATTCTCATACATACATGATATTAGATCATAGGTAATGGGAAAGAAATGGGGTATCTAAGCGTTTGGCCAGATTTAGACTAGATTTATGTGTGTACAAAATGTGGATTGTACCAAAATATCCCTTTTTAGTGGCCCAAACCAAGCCAAAAGGCAAGCTAAATGTGAAATATATACAACTTTTAATACGACGTTGGCGTACATACAGTAAAGAAATGCATGAAAAGGTATAACATTTACACGTAAAAGAAAAATATCATTTTCAATTTTATCTACCTTTGCTTATGCACTAGTGTTCCCTTCAGCAGCCTACTATATCACCACGTCGTCGCTGTAGTGCTGTTCTTACATATACATATTTCGGTTAGGCAACAACAAATAATTAAGTTTTTTTTTAAAATAATAATTCTGTTTATAGTAATCATGTGGTGGATTTGATTTTTTTAAACTTGTGAGTAAAGTTTGGAGCTTCCATTGAATTATTACAAAAGTCAATGATCCCCATATTTTGTTTAGGTAATATTTATTTAAGTATATATTTTTAAATATTAAAACCTAGTAAGATAGAAATTGTTCCCCAATAAAAGTTGTGGCTAGTCCATAACTATCTTATTTACATTATTGATTATCTTCAAGTGTTGGTTATTTTATTATTGGGAAAAGTTATTTTTACGGTGTGTTTATTTTATTTAGCTCCATAAAGCAAAACGTGCAATAAATAGGGATGTCGAGAAGTTATCGTGACGACCCCAACAAGGTTCCGCTCGGAGACCGCCGAGCTTGGCCATCATCAGGAAGTAGTGGTATGGACAGTAGCATGTTGGGGGGAAGTCTACTAAATCCGTCATACTTGGCTGGAACCCGGGGCGACTCCCCGTCGAGTGGAGGAGGAAATGGAAATAGTTCATTTTCGTCGATTCCCTCGAAATTCTCCCAAGAATTTCAGTCCCGCTGGTCATCCATGCCCGCAGAATATGGGGATATGTCTTCAATGTCTTCGATGTCTATGCAGGTCTCTCGCATGGGCTCACACGATTCTGGGGGAGGGTCTCTGAAGAGAAGTCAACCTGGTACTCACTCAATCATTGTGATTAGTATTAAAAAAAGATTTGGATTATTAATGTTTAAACTTTAATTGCAGACTATAGCGACTCGAACAGCAACAGTCAGGAAGCGAGTGAATCGGATAGTAGAGAACTGCGCAGGCAGAAGAGGCGAAGGTCGAGGTGGATGGGTACTGAGAACGAAAAGGCCGTTATCCCAGGCATGCCCACGATTCTGCCTGCCGACTTGACCCAAGAACAAACCGAGGCTTATATAGGTACATGAAACTTTGATCAAATTAGAATTTTATCTGCTAATATGAGTTTTAAAAACCTGAGTCATACATTTAAAGGTCAGCCATTTCTCAATTCAAAAAAAAATCGGTATTGCTAATTCAGTGTATTTGTACAACTTTACCCGAGTAATGAGTTTAATTCTTATCACGTCTACCTTATAATTAAATACCTTTAATTCGCCTTTAATACAGGGGATCTCGAAACCAACGGTATTTAATTGATTATGTTTTCATGGTCTCACCTAACTTTTAACATTTTTGTTTTAAGCACAGGAACAGAGAAATCGTGATCACTTGCATTGACTTATTGAGAGTTATTTATACCATTTCGGAATCAATTAATTGTGTTATATTCTTTTTCAGGATGCTCATTCATAATTCATATAATAATTTAAATTGTCTGTAGTACCACCGTCAGTAGCCCTTGTCTTGCATATTACGCTTTCCGTGTGCTGCTTCCAGTGCCAGCGCATTTTTGTGCGTGTAGTTAAAAAATAACTTAATCCATTTCAGCATGATCCAGGGATTTAACAGAAAGATATTTTTACCATAACCATGTAGGTTTCTCTCTCTCTAAAAAGGACAATTAATGAATTTGAGGTTGTTACAGAGCGTACAAACACTGCTGACAATGACATGAACGCGGCTGGCTGCTATTAAAACTGCCCCTCTCTATCTAGCTGTTATATATTATTGTGATGATGCCATGTCTAATTAATGTGTTTTATCTTTTTTCTATGTTTTCCTTATGGTTGGACACTCTAATCACTTCAAAAAATTGATTGAAACAGCTCAACTTCAAATTGAGGAACTCACCAGGAAACTCAGGACGGGAGATTTAGGTATCCCCACCAATTTGGAAGAAAGGTCTGTATGTGCCCTTGAAATAGTGGGTACTACTTTACACTATTGCGACGCTGCGTGATGAGCAACAAAATTCATTGCCATGCAGTGTCTACACTTTAAATCTTACATTTATTTAAGAATATAGCAAGTATTATTAAATTAATATGGACTATGTATTATAATTATTGTCAGAAATATGTTTAAGTGAATCAACTGCAACTAATTGTAAATTGAGATGTAAACTTATTGAGAAATGGCTGGCTTTTATGTGGGACGCCACGTTTTGTCCAAGAAATAAAATTAGTTTCAGTTGATTCACGTCTTTTTTAACGTAGATCACCTTCTCCCGAGCCCATTTACGGAACGGATGGTAAGCGATTAAATACCAGAGAATACAGGACCCGTAAAAAGCTTGAAGAGGAGCGACACAGGCTGATCACAAAGCTTTTGAAAATCAATCCCGACTACAAACCGCCTGCAGATTATCGGTTTGTTTTCTTTTAGTTTTAACTAGTTTTTTTTAAATTTAAATGTTATAAAATCATAAATGTGAAGATGTATTGAAATATTGGCTAAAAATGTAGGGCACCTATGGTAAAAATTGTGGATCGGGTTCCAATTCCACAGGAAGAACATCCCGAAATCAATTTTGTGGGGTTGCTAATTGGACCTCGTGGAAATACGTTGAAAGGGCTCGAGAAGGACTCTGGTGCAAAGATTATTATTCGTGGAAAAGGCAGTGTAAAGGAAGGAAAAGTTGGTGGAAAAGCTGGAGGTGGACATCCCTTGCCCGGTAATATTAATAATTATTAACATATGCATATCAGTTACATAGTATATAAACTAGGTATGCAGTTTTTAGAGTGTCCAATTTGAGTGAGCAATGGCATTTTTAATATCGTTTCAGGTGAGGATGAGCCGTTACATGCTTATGTCACATCCAATAATCCCGAGTCGGTTAAAAAGGCGTGTGAAAAAATAAAAGAGATCATAAAGCAGGGAATAGAGATGCCGGAGAGTCAAAATGACTTGAGAAAAATGCAGCTGCGTGAACTTGCTTTGCTTAACGGAACCCTTCGTGAAGGAGAAGGTCCCAAGTGCAGTAATTGCGGAGCTACATCTCATCGAACTTGGCATTGCCCGGATAAACCAAACATTACAAATTCTGTCGTTTGCACCGTTTGTGGTTCGGCAGGCCACATATCAAAGGATTGCAAGTATGTTTTTATTGCATTTTCTACCCTTTTTAAATGTTTGTGCGACACAAAAGTCATTATTGCCGGTTGTTTCTTTTAGATCGAAACGGCCGGGTGAAGGAGGTCCGCCAGGAATGGGAGGAAACAAGGCAAAGATTGACGAAGAGTATATGTCTCTTATGGCAGAACTTGGAGAAGCAGAGCCTGTGAAACATGACATGGACTCGTCAAGCAGATTCAAATCTGCTCCAAGGCTTTTTGACTCCAAAGGTCCAATGAAGGCGTTAATGCCAGCTTCGACCTCTTCACCGTCAGCAACTTCTACGTCGAATTCCATGAGTCAAAGGGATAACCATCCAACAAGAGTTCTTCGGGATCCTCCCCCGCCTCCACCTGCTTCATCTGGAGGTAATTGAAACGCACAACGTTTTAAAGTTATTACTTTATCTATCTGTAAACTTATACTAACAAGACTGTTGTTGTGTTGCAGATTCTCGCTATCTTCCGCCTCCTCCTATGGCTCCTCCAGGTATGTCAGGGTGGGGAAATTTGCCACCTCCAGGTGTGGCGCAACCACCTCCTCCAGGAGGGAATAGTCAGCCTCCACCGCCGGGAAGCGACAGTGCGCCAGCTCCTCCATCTCAATGGGGTGGGTATTACCCACCTCCACCAATGCCGCCCCCGTATAACCAATGGGGAGCTGCTGCTGGAGCACCCGGTCATCCACCTCCCATGTATTGGCAAAATTATGCACCACCTCCTCCTCCTCCACCACCACCCCCAAGGGCTCCTGGCACTGGGGATTATGCTGCTCCCCCACCACCCCCTCCACCACCTCCAGGTGGTTCTTAAATCTCTGGCTTTGAAGATTCGATCAGGATTTAGGACAGTAGATTAGATGTTGTCTATTTATAGTGATAAGTAGTTTATAGATTATGCGAATGAGGCTTCTTTTTGATAGGTAAATTGTAGGATTACTTTTAAAAACTTATTGATAGTTTAAAGAAACAATGATTGCGTCTTAGGACTTGTTTTGCATATTTATGCCGTTATCAGTTCATATAAAGTTCAATACAAATACCATTCAAGTTTCATCTTCCAGTGAAAACGTGAAAAGTTACATTGTATGTTTTAATAATGGATTCAACATGTCCTTACAAAGTGGATAGCTTAGATTTATAATGATATAAGCTTGTATAATTAAAAATATATGCAATAGTTTTCTTGAAATTGAAGAAATGGCGCTTAGTTAAATGCTCAGTTAAAAACTTTAGAAAAACAGTTGATTGAATGAAGTTGAGTGCGTTTATTTATTGGTACGTTCTATGAAGCTTTTTACAGCAACTAGTAAACTTTTAATTTCAACAGAAATTAGCCATTGTATGAATGTTGTTTGTTTTATTTCTAATAATAGGAATGACGAATGCCTCGGTACCACGAAGCAAAATAATTATTAATACTACTAAAAATAAGAATATTGAATTGGTTATTGTTGTGTATGCATACCTAAGCTAAAACATGTAAATAAAATTTTTGTGAATTTAAGTTTTACTCATAATGACAAATATATATCCTAAACGTCAGTATGCGTTTTTTGCCACACGGTCTCTCCACTTTTTATTGCTTGCCGTTGTAATAGGCTTTTTAAATGGTTTTTACTCTCGTCTGATGAAAGTTCTTCCGCTGCAAATTAAAAAATAGCATGTAATTAGCATCATTCATGATGATATTATTATGACATAAAAAATCATTTTAGGTACATATCGAAAAATACATAAAAAAGCGAATGCTTTATAAACTTTGGTAAAGCATAATATGTACCAAAGTCAGTATGATTGAGGGGAATTTCTTGACACTTACATTGTCTCATCCTCTCTGTAATGAATGACCGCCCTTGTCTGTCCTTCAATACCCTTTGCTTGGAATTCAAAATACTTTTCAAATACTGAAGCAAAGCAGTTGCGCTTCAACAGCCCAACCTTCTTAACGAGCTCTTCCCAGTCGTTTGGAACGTTTTCCAGGTCCAATAGTAACGATACGCTGTAACCTAAATAAAACGACAAAACATCAATGTGGCCTGTGTTTTGCCTCACAGTCACTTATTAGAAAGAATCCTATTAGTTTTCGCACACCTTCTTCTGGAGGATATAACAGGTTATTTCCATACTCCCTCTTTAGCAAGTCATCGGCACCGTGCTCCTGGAGTTCCTTGTAAAACTTTAGTGCAATACTGACCTACAAAAATATAGCGAAAACAAAAATCCTAATTGAACAGCCTGTATTTATACAAAATCTGAGGTAAGGTTACGATATAATACCATTACCTTAAGTTTTGTCTTATCACCGCCATGACTGGAAATGTGGAACATTACTCCATCAAAGTCAGCAAGCGTTATATCGGTTGACTCCGGCTTTCCTCTGCGTGAACAAAAGTCGAATTATTTTTTGCAATAAATCCAAACCTTTCCAAAGCATCTTTCAAACACACGCTTCGACTTACCCCGCAAGTGCATTTTTGAACTTTAGGGCAAGAGTATCCTCCAAAATGCGATTATTAATTTCTAGCAAAATCATTCTGAACTTTCTTTGATGAGTGAGAACAAGACAACTTTTCTAAATTAAGTGCAAATATTTTCACTAGTGTTTCGTCCTTTTATTCAGCACTTTGTCAACAACCGGACGTGACAAAAACAATCAAACGTCAACAACAATCAGCATCTTCCAGCTGATATTTATCTCGATTAGGAAAAACTATCTCAGACGGAACGGCTTTTGAGATGAACGAGTTTTCCGTTCGATAGGATTAGGGACGAAGAAGAACCAAAATTAATTTTCACATATTATCCAAAGTATCTGCATATTAAGCTAATGAGTCATGTCATGAGTTTCAGATGACAAGTGATTAACGTGATACACCACCACCACCACCCAAGGAAATCGCCGAGGTTATTATCGGCCCCGTACAAACTTTTGTAAGCGTCGTTGCCTGTGATAATGTGTGACTTAAATACATGAGGACGATGATGATGAGTCAAAGACGTTTTATATGAAGTGATGTGTAAGATATATATGTATGTGCTAGACCGGTTTACAATGCATCTATAGTGTTTGTTTAAAGATATATGCATAAAAGAAGGATACTCGATATTTTTTTTGGATGTTGCAGCATTTATCCTCACGTCTGTCCTCACTTCACTCATTATTTCAGGTTTTACAGAGAGTTAGACAGTGCTGCCTCTACTCATCTATCTAGTAGACCTCCACCACAGCTTCCGGCAAGAGAGCTTGAGTAATACATTCGGCTGCCAGAGTTAAACAAGAGAGAGGTATAATATTATATGATATATCGAACAGAATTGAGCACAACTTTTCCAGGCGTATCCAGCTAGATGGCAATTTTATCATGTCCAGCGGACCTCCGGTCACCCTTTGCAACTCTCTGGAATATAACAATTCCAGCAGCACGAGTGCTAAAAAGCGTACTTTTTATTTATGCTATGTAAATGCATGGTAAAACTGTAATTTCTATTGTAAAACTATCCAGCAAAGTGGAAACTTTAATTTCTACCTTTTAGCGTAATTAAGATTCCAGGCTGTGAATGTACAAGCATATTGGGAAAGAAGTATTTCTAATTGTCTACATGTAAAAATCTGGGGCAGTTTTTAAATATTCACTGGTCACCATCGTTGTTCAGATTGCCCCTGTTTGATTATACTTCAACGTCCACCGCTCCGAAAATGGTCACTTTTGGAGACGCGTATTGTTCGAGGTAGTAGGGTGGGCAATTCAGGCCAAAACTGTAATTTCTATTGTAAAACTATCCAGCAAAGTGGAAACTTTAATTTCTACCTTTTAGCGTAATTAAGATTCCAGGCTGTGACTGTACAGGCATATTGGGAAAGAAATATTTCTAATTGTCTACTACATGTAAAAATCTGGTGCAGTTTTTAAATATTCACTGGTCACCATCGTTGTTCAGATTGCCCCTGCTTGATTATACTTCAACGTCCACCGCTCCGAAAATGGTCACTTTTGGAGACGCGTATTGTTCGAGGTAGTAGGGTGGGCAATTCAGGCCTAAGTCTATCGGTGCAGGCACTTCATACCACTCGTTAGTGTCTCTGGCTTGTGAATTTCTCACAATTACAATTTCGCCATCGATATCCTGCACGTCAAAGTCGCAGTCGGTTCGGTATAATGCTCCTGTCTCGAGCAAGTCATTGAGAAGCTACAAAAGCATGAAATTTTTTCCACCATCATCAGCATTTTTAATGATGATTTAATTATTTTTTGAAAAAGCATTTCTTTCATAACTCACATTGCAGGTGCTCTGAGCAAAGCAGTTTCCGAGAATGTATAATGAGTAGAGCTTGGATTTCCCCACAGCTTCCAGGAAGGGATCCAGACCGACTTCGGTTATAGTCATTGTACGCAATATTTAATGAAAGAAGGCTGGATTCTGGAAGTACGTCCGTGATAACTCTAAACCAATACATTTTTATGCAAACAAAATATCTTGTCAAAGTCAAAGCTTATGTAATAAAATATTACTGCAGTCCAGGATTTCGTAGTCGGTTGTGGTTCAACAGTAAATGTCGAAGATTTTGATTTTGCCGAATGTACACTCCCAAAAGACGCATTCCTTCCGTCCCTATTGCATTTGAACTCAGATCTAAGGTGACGATATTATTATTTAGCAGAAGCCGCTCCATCAGGGTTATCATGCCGTCTTCATCAAGGCCCCACTTACGAATGTGAAGACATTGCACAGAGTCATTATTCTGAAATGGGATTTAAAATACTATTTTTGAGAAACGCCAAGCTTTTCGCCGTCTCACTTTGCCCCAGACTACCTTGCATTTTCGTATGCACATCACCTATATTTATGTGATATATTTAATCATTATATGTACCTCCAAATATCTTGCCAACTTCATTGCCATCACAGACTCATACCCAGGGAAAAACGGTCTATTCAAGACTAGACGAACTGGCTTTGTGGAAAAGGTGAATCTAAAAGGTAAAAGAATTATTTTTCCTGTACAAACCTTCTACTCACGGGACAAATTTATTACTGCGAGACATACTTCTTGGCAGTCTTTTCCAATCGTTCGTTCAGTTTCAGATCATCGTCTTTAATCTGATACAAAAAGTTCTCCAGCTGCTTAAATATTCCTTCTAGATACTGCCTCGCTGGCTCAATCCCTTCGTCCTGGTTCGTTTGGTCCTCCTGCGATAAAGATTTAGATTTACAACTTGCTAAATAAATTAAATCGTTATCCTCAGAGACATCAGTATAAATCCCGTGCTCCATGCCTGCTTATAACCAATAGAATCTTGAGCAAGGAGTCCACCCGCTTCAAACAACTGGTTCACGAGGGGCTCCACATGCTCTTCCGTCATCTCCATTATCGATGGCCATACCACCTTTCCGGACGGATCGCGGCCCAAGTGGTGTCTAAAGTTGAAGGGATCTCCCTCCGACAAGATGTTTGCAGCTCGGACAATAATTTCCTCGAGAAACTTGAGCACAATGTCTCGAACAGTTTCATTATACGAGGATTTTAGCGGCTCCGAAATATATTCTATACGTGTGGTCGCTTTCACATTGCTCGACTCAATGCAGCCTCTCGTTGCCGCACTCTCAAAGAGCTCTTGGAAAAATGGCACTTGGATGAGCTTGTAAAAGGTGCCACACGAGATTTTCATAAACTCCTCCACAAACACATCCATAATGTCGTCGGTGATTTGGCAGTGGTTTGTAACAACCGGTCTGAATATCTTTTGCGTCGTCTTCAGCGAATGCTCCCAAATCATCTTGAGCTCTGGCTCGGTTAAATCATGACTTCCGGCTTCATCAGTCTCAGCCTGAAGGAATCGCTTCGCATTGTCCAGTATAGTTTTGAAGAGGACTTGAGTGACGTCGCTTTGATTTGTATATTCGGTCTTACCCGCCTGTGCGCCAGCCTCGCCAATGAGTTCCCGCACAAACTTGACGGAAGCTTTCTGAGCCGTTAAATTGTCAGCGACTTCCCTATCCCGGTTTTCCTGCTCCGCGTCCTCATCGTGTTCAGTTAGATCGTCAATGTAGGACGTGTTGACGTGCTTGAACAAATTTCTCGCCTTCTTCTTGACAGTGGATTGCGACTCGGAAGAGTCTTCGTCGTACTCATCATTGAACTCGTCAATGTCGAGGCTGTACAGACTCGGGCAGATAATGACAGGCCGTCCCTTTTCCGCTGATTTACAGCCTTTGTCCTGAATAATTTTGAATTCCTCTATGAGCCTATCGACGTTCTCGAGTTCCTTTGCCCGGTTGTAAATTGGAATCGATTGTTGAGCTTCTTCCACAAGATCGACACTGGCCTTACTGTCTGAAGCGCCGAGAATTATGGAAGGCACTGCCTGCGTGATGAAAGGGGCCATTGCATCGTTGATATGGCTCTTTCCACCGTGCACCGTCTTGGCATTCTCCTCCTCATTTTTCTCGTTGATCTTTGATGCAAAAAGAAAGGTTTATATTTTGCTTTGAAATAAGAAATGTTTTAAGTCATTATCATGATCACCGTACTTCCTGCAAACGACGATTTGGTTCTTTTGGAGGAATGAGTTCAAAATGGCTGTGACAAAGGCGATGATATGTTTGAGATTTGAGGAACTCATGATTTTCCAACTTGAGTCGTGCCAAGGTCTCTGAAATGAAAAAAAAAAGTACTTTTCTCTTTGTACTCCACGTGAATGCAATACATATTTTTTTCAGGATAATACATTTCATTTCATTGGATCTTTTTAAGTAAAAGCACGTCAACAGCAATTTGTATTTAAACCTGTGTTTAACCTTAACTTTCACACAAAAGGAGCTACGTGCACTTGGTTATTTAAAGAGAAGGACAAAGTTGAGTGAAAGTCAAACCAGTTTTCAGTGGAAAATGGAGGATTTTGTATTTGTGCAAAAATGGAAAGACATACATATATAATTGTATTTTTTTATACTTTTTCTCCCTTTTTTCCATTCCAGCATTTTCTGGAGAAAATGGTCTCAACATAATTATAGCATATGCACACACACACAATTTCTTTTTCCATACCCAAAGAGAAAGGAAGTTTGTGCTTTGTGAGAAATGTGGGGTAATCCTCATCCTCGTCTACAGCTTGAAAGGCGGTGCACAATGCCTGGAATCCTGGCATCGTCATATCAGTTTCGCTGACGTCCAAATCTCTCGGTCCTTTTCCACACATGTACAAACAAGTGATTGAGTTAATTCCCTGGGTAGGAAATGTAATACAGAAAATATACTCTGTAATTGAACTTCATAATATAACCAATAAAGAAAATTGCCTCTTTTTTATTATCCCCATCCACCGAGAAACAGTATATTGGGAATGAGATCCCGCTTTTTAATACTAATTCATGCACAGATCAAGTTGGTGCGTGGGTTTTCCCCAATGCCGTTTCCAGGAAAAGTGCAGAAAAGGTGTATGCTTTGCCTTACTTACCTCATCGCCGACTTTCACCCCCGAGATCTTGAGCGTTTGCAGGGAACGTCGGTTAATCAGGAAAGTGACGAGGGTGTAGAGCCCAGTCGCCGTGAAATCATTATGCGAGAAATTGAGATGAACTATGTGCGGCCGTTCCTGAAACAACACAAGTGTAGGTGGATGATGGAATATTATTACAGCAGTTCCAGGGACAATGTTTCACTTTACTTGAATGAATGGGGCAAGAAGAGCCATGCCTTCATCAGTTATCCGATTATACGCGAGATTGAACCCCGTGAATTCTGCATCGCCGAGATCCTTCAGAGTATCTAATATGAAGGGGAGGTCGGAGTCATCGATCCTTCGTCTGTGTCACAACGTGTGACAAATTCAATTGACGGAGAGAAAAAGAAAATCCCTTTTCGAATGTGAACAAACTAAATGAGTTTTAGGTGAATGAACAAAGAGCAGCTCTTTACCCGACAATTGGATCAAGAAAGTTTCCAGGAAGGTAGAGTACACCCAACTCTGAAATTGCATTGAGAATCAGCTTCTCCTCCAGTTGAAATCTCTTCACTTTCTTAATTTTCCGTATTTTATGCTCGTAGCAAAGCAGTTGCTGAGTGTCCGCAATTTGCTGATTCAAATTTTTCACTTGCTCCTTGAACTCGTCTTCCCTTGATGGCTCAATGAGGTTGTAAATGGAGTCAATGGACTTTGGATTTCGAAGTTCGTGAAACTCATGGTCCGAGTTTGATTGCGATGCATCCTTGTCGGATGATGTGTCTAACTGCGAAAACTCCGAGTCGTCGTAGTCCGTCCCAGACATCCATGAGAAAGAGTGGTCTCGTAATTCGGCGTCGTGGAGCGCGACCAACTCTAAATACTCGTCCTTTGCATGGGGCAACACTTTGGAGCCTACTACGTGACCATCTTGGTCAACAATCTCGTAGACGTCTTCAATTCCCAGCTTTCCATCTCGTACCAGCCTTTTGGCAAAGTCGTCATCGTGCGAATCCGTGCTGAAATCCAGGGCTCGGAGGGCAAATCCTTCTGGAAGATTTGTGGACCAATCAGACAGTTGATTGGTTGATCTTCGGGTTCGAATAGTGCGAGATTGACGCTCGGTGGGTATATAAGTACCACTCTGAGTTGGAGATTCGTCCCCTTCAGCCTCTTCTTCGTCTAGCTCTTCCACCTCATCCTCGTCTGCCACGTTCACTATGAATTCTTGAGACATTTTGGCTGATGTCGCTTTTAAAAACAAGTCTCCCTACTCACTAATTTAATGAAGTTTTTTTCTATTTAATCTAATCAAGAGGGAGCACACACGGAACACTCAGTTGACAAAAGAGCCAATTTACACAGTGAGAAAAACCATCTTTTGTGTACAAACGCTGCTGTTGACATGTTACCATGAAAATGCATTTGGATAGAGCCTTGATTCTTTGCAGCTCTTTCACAAAAGAGTGAGGGGGGACAGGCAGTTTATCAAAAAATTATGGGAGAGAAAATAGGTTTTCAGGAAATGAGATGTATCATTTAGGCGATAATGTTTGCCAGTTTAGAAGAAGAAAGTGTAATATTCTTTTGTCATGCATTCATGGACGCCGAAGGAGCTTTTATTTGCAAAGGGACGATACATATATCATGCACATCTCTATTGGATGCTTTTTTTCTACACACATTTTGCCCACTGCTCACCTGCTTTCTCCGCTGGGGCATATACATTTTGCTTTCACTTTTTCAGCAGTTATCAGAGCCTACAGCTTAATAAAATAGATTAACTCTTATAACATCCCACTGTCAAAGGGAAGGAAGAATGTGACACGAATTTGGAACAGAAACAGACACCTTTTATATGCATGACAGTTCTTTCAGAAAATGCGTGCTTTCCATGCGAACTTTATCTTCCAATAAATTGGTGATAGGTAGATACACGATATAATTTTTAGAGCTACGGGAGGCTCACAAGTTATGATTTATAATAAAAGAGAGCGAATATTTTTGATGTAAAGAAAGGGAAAGTTATTTGCCTTAAACTTAAAAATGATACATTTAAACATGTGTATGGACATATTTAAACAATTGATGATGATGGTGCATACTATCAGTAATAGCCCGTAATAGATATTTATAAATTACGGAATTTTTCTGTGTCCACATCTTTACAATCTTATCAATACTTGCCTATATAAAGCCTCTTCTTTTTTATTACCTATATTGCATTATATTTTTGTACCAGTCTGATCATGCTACGGATCATTTTTTTACATTTTCATGCAAAAGTTGCATTTCTTTTGCTGAAAAATGGATTTTGCGTAGAAGGTCATATACTCATGTATTTTCCTTTTTGCATAAACTGTTTGCTTTTGTTTTACTTGACCCACACAAACGTTGCAAGGTTTTGTAGTCTTTGGTTATGCAGTTAGATATTTGCCAATGAAACAACAATTTTTTCTTGCAGTTTTTGGCCTTGGAAGAAAAGTGGTATCAAAAATAGGTATACCTAGTAAATCAAGTACCTTTGCCTGCTTTTCATGTTTTTCTCTACAAGTGAGTTTGATATTCCTGAAATTTTAAGCCTGAAAAGATTTTTTCAAATACATATTTGAAATTAATAGCTGGAGGTGGAATTTTGTTGAAAAACGTTAGAAAGGCTAGGAGTACCTTTGATTTCAACGTCGACTTGACTTTATGCAATCCATCGCCACTCTCTGGCACAAAGGTCGCATCTTTTCTCGTTACAAATCACATCTCAAAGAAAGTACAACAAGAATCAAATGGTTTTCCAAGACAGTGGATTTACATTTTCTCATGCAAGCATATTATGCCAAGGGATCAACGCAAAGCCATCCCATTCGTATGCTTAATGTACCTGTGCTCATTTCAACTCCAGGACTGAAATTAAAGTCAAGAGCGTTTTTAAAATAATAATAAAAAAGAAGAGATTTCTACCCGCATACATACATTTTACACTGACACCGTAAAGTTGCACTGATTTTTCTGGACTGATTTTGTCTGCCAGCAGGGAAAAAAGTCCATTTTTCATGAGAGATAAATGCCAATTAAATTTTGCCATGCTCTTTTGCCAAAATTTGCACCAAGAACAAATCTTGGACATCTCAAAGAAAGTACAACAAGAATCAAATGGTTTTCCAAGACAGTGGATTTACATTTTCTCATGCAAGCATATTATGCTTACGGTTGTCAAGCCAAGGGATCAACGCAAAGCCATCTCATGTGCTCATTTCAGCTCCACGACTGAAATTAAAGTCAAGAGCGTTTTTAAAATAATAAAAAAGAAGAGATTTCTATCCGCATACATACATTTTGCACTGACACCGTAAAGTTGCACTGATTTTTCTGGGCTGATTTTATCTGCCAGCAGGAAAAAAAGTCCATTTTTCATGAGAGATAAATGCCAATTAAATTTTGCCATGCTCTTTTGCCAAAATTTGCACCAAGAACAAATCTTGGGACACCAAAAGCCTAACCGTTAAAAATCCTGTAACTTGGTGTTGGTCCGTCGCAGAGTGGAGCTATTTGCAACATTCCGGCATTGTAACTTCAAGTGGGTGTACGACTTGATGAAAAATTAATTAATTTTAGCAATTTCTTTATCAAGCACAGTCTTACTTGAACCAGGTAGGAATACCAGCGGGATTTTGTTTCGAGGAAGCTGATGAAGCCGGAAAAAATAAAGGATTAAAGCGCCTCAAGATGAAACTGAAATAAATAATGATGACACGGGAAAAGTTATTAAATAAATNGCACCGTCTTACTTGAACCAGGTAGGAATACCAGCGGGATTTTGTTTCGAGGAAGCTGATGAAGCCGGAAAAAATAAAGGATTAAAGCGCCTCAAGATGAAACTGAAATAAATAATGATGACACGGGAAAAGTTATTAAATAAATGTACGTAAGCAGCTCCCAGTAGTTTTGAATGAGTAGGTAGGTTGTTTGAAATTAAGAAAACACATTAAGCCATTTGTAAGACTCCACTCGACGCTGTGGGGATAAGTATAAAAAGAGAATTTCCGTCTGCGTCTTGAATTCAGACCGAAATTGTAATTAATGCGGTAAAAAGAGAGTTCCGCATAATATATTTGCGCTGGTGAAAGTTTTCAGGAAACATAACATAATTTTAAAGACAACTGTTCTCATAAATTTTGCATTTCATTGAAAGTATGAAAAAATCTGATCTAGCCTTGTGAAATTATTTACATTTGATTTAAACTTTACCTTGTTTCATATTTTGAAAATGTCGAGGCATACTCGAGCATTTTTTATCATTCCCCTTTTACTGTGTTTTCGTCTATTTGTTCCTCTGGTGCAATGTGAGATCAGTTCATCAGATTGGGGCTCAACAGAGAATTCATACCGGGACAAGGAGTCTCGTAAGTTTGCATTTGGATTTTTTTCTTTAAGAAAAAAGGAAAGTTTTTTTATATACTAAATTAAGACATTTGGGCTTATTTCCTTTCCAGTAAATGACAAGGCTCCAAACCTTTCCAATACGAAGGGGGATTCATCAGATTTGTGGACATCAATGACTGACTCGACAGGTGCTGCAGCTGCTTCACCCAAAGAATCGGTGAGTCTAAATTTGCTGACGCAATACACAACTTAAAAATCAAAGTGGATTTGAAAAGGTTGAAGTACCAGGAAATGGGGGCAATTAGATTTCGCCTCAAAAATAGACAGTTTTCTTTTTCTCTATGTATACCTGTATTTCTCCGAATTTCTCTGCAATTACGTATGACTTCAGAGATACACCTACACTTGACAGCTTTTGAAAATTTGTCATCTAATTTCTATTTAATAGGATTAAGATACAAATGAAATTGTCAGTTAAAAATAAAAAAGCCGACAATTTCAATGCCCACGTTCAATCACGAAGAAAGACGTGAAATTACACAAGGAAAAATTGCTTTCATCTCTGATTTCTGTGATTGCCTTATGAAACCAGGTTGACTCGGCGGCCAGTATCGGATATCCTATAGAGCAATTGTCATCCTTCCCTGAATCTTTTAATTTACTAACACGGGCTCCAAATCGAATCCAATTTTATCCCGGTGCAGTGGATTTACGGAGGCTTCAAGCCCTCCAACTGGCGAGGAGGTTGCAGCAGCAACAAATGGGGCTATTAGCTATAGACAATCCCTTGGAAGACTTTGCTCAGCAAGTTCAACCCAACTTCTCTTCCTCCCTGTCTGAAGAGAATGGCCAGTATCCATTCATGAATTGGCAGAGGGCTCGTGTAAAACCTGCGAGACCGGAAGGATACTCGCGACTGTTTTCTAACCTAAAGAGGGCTCGGGATGGCTGTGAGTAAAAATTTGCATAATCATTTTTATCTGCGTTTAATGGCATGACCTTAATTTAAAAACATATGCTTAGCAAAAAATAAGAATGCGAAAGTTTTTCGTGTATGCCGATTTACAAACAAGCTGAAATATTTTTGCAAAGCGCAACGGCCTTCTTTTCAATTTTTGAGAGGGGAAGCAACACGTAGTTGAAATACGAATTTTTGAAAAGTTGCTCATTCCGAATTCATGATATTTGACCGAATTTCCAACGTAGCATTTCTCTCAGCTTCCTGCTCTTTCCGTTTCCTCCTTTCCTATTGTGTCTCAGGACGCCCCATTTCCGCTCTCTTCAATCAATCCCTTTGCCACATCCACCGACCTGCTTTATTATACATAGCACGCCCTCACTCCTACATA
>JAHZMY010001308.1:0-13115 GCA_027743915.1 Seira sanloemensis
AGCGGACATAAATTTATTGCCAACTGCTGACAAGCTTTTGCAGACATTTTATCGTACGTAAGAACAGGTGCTCCTGCTCTCCACAGGATCTCTCCTTAATTAATTAATTTTCAGATTTTCAATAACTACTGTGTAAATTCTGAAGATTAAGAAGGTGCTTGTTTGACTTGGTCAGTTTTGCTTGTTTCATTCAGTAGGGCCAACTTAGTGTTAGCAGGCATTGCGAAAGCTACTATTTTTGCAGATGGTGATGGGCAGGTATTGAGGTCTAATAAATACACAGTATCACTTTGCTTCAAAGACAAAGAATTTGTAATAAGGAAAATTACATCCCATTCTAGGTGTAACCTGACAATGAATTACCCTTGTTACCGAGCGAAGCAAAGGTTCACGGGTTCGAAGGAGATTCACAGTAGCAAAATATAGTTGAGAAGAATATCATAATCATAATTTGATTAATTTCTGTCAGCAGTATTACTAAAGTGAGTGAAAGGTTTTTCAAACTAATTTTTCTAAAGCGATCTCGGAAATTAAATTAAATTCATGTGCCAAATGTAACAAACACAGGTAAGATTAGTGAAATCTTCTTGATCAAAAATCCCATCTTTCTATTCAGTATTTAGTAATTCTTGATCGGTAAAAGCACCAGTAGGAAGGCACAGGTAAATTTTTAGGTACCTACACATACTGTACAGAGCAATTCTGCTGAATTTAAATGAGATCTTAAATTACCTTACAAAGGTGATATCATTGTAAACGGACAGATGTTCAAAAAATAAATAAATTTAAAGTTTATAGGGGTGAATGTAGACATTGTGACGACAGGGTAGCAGAGTAAATCAACCTCCGAAAACAAGTCAGACGACAAAATGTTTTTCGTGCAGTGTGTGGGTGTGAAGACAAAATGATGGCAATTTTATTTTTAAAAAAATAGTGTAATTGAAGCGTAAATGTATTCAAGATATGCTCGATGACGAAGTGAATGATGAAACGTAAAAGATATTTGGCCAANAAAAAAATAGTGTAATTGAAGCGTAAATGTATTCAAGATATGCTCGATGACGAAGTGAATGATGAAACGTAAAAGATATTTGGCCAAGCAAGCATGACGATAAATTAGAATGCCGGCACTCCTCATTGACTCGAGACTTAATCCTCAATCATTTTGCAAAGAGGCGACAGGCTGTCTGTGTGACAATCAACTGGATTATGAATGTCCCACAGAGCGCCATTAGAGTACAATGGACCGGTAGCATTAAAAAATATCAGGAACTCTTTATACCAAATCCCACTCGACTTGGGAGGCCAACCTGTGTATTTATTTTACAAATAATTTGACCAGATATAAAACACAGCCAACCCTTGTTGCATTTTGTCAGAATAAGTTGTAAAGTGACGAGGCTACATAATTTTGCTAGTGATGATGTTTTTTTTCGCCTTTCGGCACTTTAGAGAAAATACATCACAGGAGAAGATGGACATGCTACATTTTGTTTAACCACCTTGTCTGATCGCATTTGCTGACAGTTTTATGAGAATGTCAAAGGATTTTTATCCATCCCAGCTTGAATAGTCGACTTGCCAGTTGACTTTACTCAAGAAATTTTTAGAAATGAGCTCATATTGAAATTTCAGTTTGGTCAGAATGTCATTTACAGGATGAGAATCGCAAGTGTGCATATTGGGGTGAACTGAAATTTTATTTTTACGGAAAATATTGCAAAGTTCTGGCGACCAATTTATTCCATCTGTTAGGCATGATTGAAGGGACGTTGTGGAAGACGCTGCTAATACTTGAAGATGCCTCTTAGCTTCCGGTAGACTTCTCTGGTGACGGTCGGTATCGAGAGTCGCAGCAGAGCTCTCGGACAAGTTGAAAAAGAAATTCCAGTGCTGTAAAAGGAAACATGCTTTTACCTTCAACATTTCCTAATTCCTAGGTTGTTTTTAGACTGATATACTCTTGTGCTCCGTTACAGAACGTTGAGCACGTTCCTTGTAAAACCCGAAGAGTAATTAACTTCAGCTAATCCAATTATATATCAAATGAGTGCGTATTAAACGTTGGAGTTTTAGTCAATTAAGACAACTACGATAGGAAGGAAGAGGAATGCTATAATTTTGTTTTGTTTAAGAGCTAGAGTGATATTAATTATTTCTTAATTATGCTATATTTTGAGCCCAACGGGCCCCAGTGGGCGAATGTAAGTTAATTTTAATGTGCCAGCCACCAACTGATGACTGATTTGCTCTACACAAAATTATTACAACCTAGCTAATCATGAATAAAATGCAAAATATCGAATAAAATATTAGGTATTTCAGAATTTTAAATTAGTAGTGACCTGTTATATGTATCACAATAATTCAAGACAAACCAATTTTGTACAAACGGTGACGCATTTACGTACAAATAAAATTCGAAGCCAAGGTGCATAGAAAATGTTGTTTTCATTTCGCATATTAAATGCGCACCAACGCTATCGAACCGGATGGTGTGTGGTGTATGGGGCACTCTGCGAAAATGATGTTTCCACTTGCTCTCTTAATTACAATTTGGGTTATGTAAATTAATGCAATTAAAGCATTTTTAATCCATGTTTACGCTCTCTAATTATTAAGCACGAAAGTTTTCCCAAATTAAATCATCGCAAACTGCTTCCACAACACAAATGAAATTAAACGGGCTCTACAAAGCTCGCCATAAGGCCTTACAACAACTACAAGCAAGTGTACGTGAATAGATAGCTGAAGCAGTACATGAGCTAATTGAGGATGGAACAAATTTGAGGTAATAAATCTTGTGGAAAATCTTCACTAACGTATAAACAAGTACTTGCCGGTGTGCTCCAACTTTAAAACTTCACTTCTTTTCCTCATTACAATGCTCAACGTATAGCATAAGGGGGAACACGAGAATTCTCGCCATCTCTCCATACCAATTAGTACAACACCTGTTATTACAACCCTAAAAAAAGTTGTGCACATACAGCGAAAAATACATATATCTATCAGCAGCACCTATTTAACCCGAGGAAAATCTCCAGCAGTAATAAAAGCACTTTGTTCATTTATTTACTCACACTTTTTTATGGGAATGTCTCTGGGATTGGCCAGGAGCTTAAAATAAAGCATAAGTATCATAAATGTTATGAGAGACAAGGTGAGCGCAATCTCCATTACACAATATGCACTTGACGGTAAACAAAAAAAATCGCTATTTTTCTGTGGCTTGCGGTTATGTCATAATTATCCTTTTTTCCCTTTTTCAATGGTCTCGAAAGAATATCATTGTCATCATCATCGTCATTCTTCATAATGCTATTTCCTCTTATAATCCCATCCTCGACATTGGCAAGACATGAGAGGAGAGAGTAAAAATAGCCTGGGAAAAGTGTTCGCGTTGATGTTCCTCCACATATCTACATACAAAGTAGCAATAGGCCACCACCACCACCATCAAACAAGATTGTTTCTTCTATCCAAAGTATCATTTATTTGGAAAGAGAGAGAGAAAAAAGCTGGCAATAACGACGATGAACTCGTTTTCTCCATCCTTTTAAGGCCATTTATAAATTACCAAAGGGGAGAGAGCACAGTGACAGGTGCTATGTTCTTTTGATGATATGAGTAAACACGAACGCTTTACAAGAATAGATATAGTATAAAAAATAAGAAAAAAGTGCATTTTCCCCACTCTTATTTCCTCCAGTCTTCCAGCAATTTTTTTGGCAACACCTATATAATTTTCATTTTACTCCATAATAGAAAGTCATAATGTAGGTTCATAATATATGGAAATTGTGGAGTGTTTTTTGTATGTTAGTCGAGAACGAGGAAGGACGACGCGAGTGCGAAAAGCAGCCATATCGATCCGATTCGTTGAGCCTCTGGAGCTTCTTCCTTCAATCGTACTTTTTTTCTCCTCTTTCCTTCTCTCCCCCACCAAAAGAATTATTATAAAGAGTAACTACGTACATTCTCTCAATAGACGTATACAGAATTATGTCACTTCATAAGACTGGAGGGAATAAGGTGCACTTGGAGAAAGAGAAGAAAAGTTTCTTTCCCGATTGGGATTAAACTGGAGAGTCACACACGTTGTTGTTCAAGAAGAGACTGAAAAAAGGAGCTGGAGAAAGAGAGAGAAACAAGTTTGACTAGAAGCTTGACAGTGAGAGGATGATGATGATGTGGCTTGGCTCCCACTCTCGGGCTATGGAATAAAAGCGCTCTTTCATTCCCTTGTCCCGTCCTGTCTCCCAGAAAATGATAACAGTTTGCCAGCTTCCTGCATGATACACGCTCCTGGCAAAGAAGAAAATGAAATAGATGGTAGGAAGCAGAATTGAACTGGAAGGGGTATGGCATATTTTTATGACTCACATCTGCGTTTGCACTTTCATCCAGCCCGTTCCACATTTTTCTTGTTTGCTGTTATATAACATTGTGTGGTCTAATACGACTGGAGAAGAGAGGGAGAGAGCAGAAGGGAAAAACGCTTTTTCCAGGAGTGTAAGTTATTTTTGTGTGGGAATAGTACGTTAGACTACATGCTTTCTCCTTTCGTTAGTCACACACTTTCTGCTCTCGAGCTCGGTCAGGGTGCCATTAGCTTTTGTTTGTGTGTTTTATCTCCATTTATTCTTCTCCGCTTTTCCCTCGTATACCTTCTTTTTACCCAGTTCTACGTATTCAAATGCCATTCTCGTTAAATCCAAGTACATGTGTGTTTTTTAATCGTATTCCATGCATTTATTATCCGTTATAACATTCCCTGTTATTATTATTGTATCAGTGCAATTTATTGGAAAGTCAATCTATTCAACTTTTTTATAATAAGGAGGAAAATTGAGTGCAGTTCACGTATTGAT
Source organism: Seira sanloemensis (assembly GCA_027743915.1). Lineage (NCBI taxonomy): Eukaryota > Metazoa > Arthropoda > Collembola > Entomobryomorpha > Entomobryidae > Seira > Seira sanloemensis. The sequence goes on from JAHZMY010001308.1 coordinate 4,875, forward strand.
TTTATATTATTGGAGAACTTGACAAAAGTGGGATATGAGTGGAATTTTTGAGTTTGCAATTTAGTTTTTTAAAGGACACTGGGCTTTTCACTGTATGCTGAGTTTTGTGAAAATTTTGAGTTGAGACAACATTTTTATTACAAAGGTTTATTGAAGCAAGAAATATTTCGCAAAGGAACGTCCAAACTCTCCGAAGGAAAGCCATATCCTACAGCCTTACAAACATCTCATCTGAAGCCTTCAGTCTCGTGGATCTGGTAGAGCCACAGGTAATTTGCACGTTTAGTTCTTTAAGAAAAAACGCGATCCTTAGCCTTTGCCACTTTAAAAGCGGTGGTAAAGGAGGGCTTCACTACAGTTTTTAATTGTTGCGAAACTGAATAGCATCAATGTAATGGTAATTTCTCGATGAACAATTACTACCAATTTATGACACGAGATTCATATAAATGGCGCAATTTTTATTAGAAATCAGGCCTTTTAAGTTTAGATGAGCCTATGATAACCACCATCCCCGTCATTTAAGAAATATAGACTCAAAATAAAATAACGAACGTTTCAAATTTAGCAACAGCTCAAATGTCCAGAGCAAATTTGTGGTCGGTCCACAAAACAGTAGTCTAAACTTTGCGACGATTAGCTTTGTCTTTCCGCATTTTCACCAAAATTAATTGACACTATAAAAACAAAACTTTGGTCCACACTTCTTATAATAAGTCCAAAATGTTCACAAAAAGACCTGGCCACATTCCTTATCACTTATTGTCCAAGGTATTGGTTATCGTATTAGTCCAAGACAAATATATAAAGTAGTGATGGTTTACCAATCCTGCTAACACCTCCAACTCCTCTGAATGAATTCCTCCAATGAAAACTATTGGCGTGTGTACGTAGGCCAAGCTGAATTCTGATTATTCGAGAATGTTTCTTAGAACTTATACCAACTTTAGCAGATTAAGACCAACTCCTCTGAATGAATTCCTCCAATGAAAACTATTGGCGTGTGTACGTAGGCCAAGCTGAATTCTGATTATTCGAGAATGTTTCTTAGAACTTATACCAATTTTAGCCGATTAAGACAAGTTGAAATATTTTTCAAAAATTGGGTATCTACCTAATCTTGACGCATGTATGACTAAGGCATTTAAGAATATGTTTCCGCCTTATCTCGTCCTTTAGATTATCATATTATTTAGCTAGCTTTAGCTATACGTGCATAAAATAGTCATGTCATTCTTTCTTTACGATCTTTAAAACGTAACTTTTTGCGCTGTCTTCTTGTCACAAAAATATTTGCTGAAGTAAATCGGGCTTTTTGACACAATTCACATAAGCCATAGAAGCTAGAAAATTTTGATATGTAGATATTATAGTTTTTCTTGGCTTCAGTGAAACGTCTATTGAATATACCTACATAATTCTTATCGCTTTCTTACATTAGGACTTTCTCCGTACGTTCCATTCATGTCTCTTTGCACATCCGATTTAGATATATATTTTATTGACTAACGTCCACACCTACATGCATTTGGTCTGGTACAAGAGATTACATGGGTGGTCATCATCACGATATGACATGACTGTCATCAAGATAAAACGCGGCTAACAAAGCAAGCAAACAAGGCGCCTCCTGTCGTGTCAATCTCTTTTCCAACCTGGAATGTTCCCTAAGAAGAAAAGCTCTAGAATGTAATTTGTACGGTAGCGATAATATAGCTGGATATTGCTTTTCGTCTTCTGCAGGGAACAATAGATCATCATGCCACCGCCACCACCTGCGGAGCCCGCTGCTCCCATGTCGGAGCTGGAGGAACTTCAACTGAAGTCGAATCAAGTTACTGATGAGGTACTTTTGCCATGCCTTTCTAAAAACCAAATTCTACGATATCTTCTCTCTTAAATAACCTATCAACTATTCAATTTCAGTCGTTGGACAGCACACGTCGTATGCTTGCACTCTGCGAAGAGGTACAAATACATAAATACATATGCACATACAAATTTCTTATTAGTTCTTGCAAGTCCAATTTTATTGGATACTTCAATATGTGCAGGAATACATATTCCAAAATGAATGCTTTTAATTTTAGAGCAAGGAAGCTGGTATAAGAACTCTGGTGGCTTTGGATGATCAAGGAGGTACGATCAATATGCTGTTATAAAGTCGCTAATAATAGAACCAACGTCCAACTGCCAACCGTAATTCTGACATGTGTAGTGATCAAAAAATATATATATCTTTTTTAATTACCAGAACAATTGGACCACATTGAGCAAGGCATGATTCAAATTAATGAGGATATGCGCGAAGCCGAGAAGAACTTGCAAGGGATGGAGAAATGCTGTGGACATTTGTGTGCTTCCATGCAAAAAGTAGGTCTTTTTTTGTCAGAACTCGCAGAGAAACTCATTTCGTGCATAAAAGGGAGCCCTTGTTCTCTCTCAAAGGGCAAGCATGTATACACACAAACAAAGTGCTCAAACTTTTCTATTCCCTTAAATAGATCATCAGAATTCAAAGAAGATGCGGGGACATGGAAAGGAAATGAGGATGGGAGAGTTTGCAACTCGCAGCCAACGAGAGTGTGTGATGACAGGAATGGAGTTCCAACCTACGGAGGATACATTGCTAAGTATGTCTTTTGCTAGAGAGAGAGAGAGAGAAAGAGCATAATAAATATTACAAGAGAAAAAGGAACTTTCTCTCCATTCACTGGGAGAAAGCTTCACATCTATTTAAAAGTTCATGTACCTTCCAAGTGTTCACCTTATACGATTCCCAGTCGCCAACCAGTTGTCTTTAGTACTATTACACTTTGACTTTGAATGAATAAGGCATGATGAAAGTCTAGCTTCCCCAGACTAATAATGAAACGAACCAGATTTACGGGGAAAATGCTTTTCCTTGCTCTACGAGATTTGGTGAAATTTTGGGGCGACTTGTAACTCATCCTAAAGGTGACATTTGGCTTCTTGCTAGATTTCATGGATCAACTTTGCCAAAAAAAAAAGTGTTTTTCCATCGTACTTTTGCCTAATACCCTGTTACTTTCGTTTTGTGTCATCATGTCAAAGCAAGAAAGAAAGAAAAGAGAGAGAGAGACGTTATCACTCTCTTTTCTTTCCATAACATATGCATGCATTAGGAATTAGAAAGCGGAGAGGTTCCGCTCTAAATTTTTAATGCACTTTTTCCTGTCTTCCCAGAATCACGAATGACGCACGAGAGGACGAGATGGAGAACAATATGGGTCAAGTTTCAACAATGGTGGGCAATCTTAGAAATAAATTTTGGGGCGACTTGTAACTCATCCTAAAGGTGACATTTGGCTTCTTGCTAGATTTCATGGATCAACTTTGCCAAAAAAAAGTGTTTTTCCACCGTACTTTTGCCTAATACCCTGTTACTTTCGTTTTGTGTCATCATGTCAAAGCAAGAAAGAAAGAAAGAGAGGGAGAGACGTTATCACTCTCTTTTCTTTCTGTAACATATGCAAGCATTAGGAATTAGAAAGCGGAGAGGTTCCGCTCTAAATTTTTAATGCACTTTTTCCTGTCTTCTCAGCATGAAGGTAATCAAGTTGATGTGCAATTTTCGCCCACAAATAAATTAGATGAGAGAGAGAGAGAGAAAGAAGAGCTCGTCTTAATTTCCTATAATTATGTTTTTTTTTCAGGCTGCATCCAACGAAGTTCGAATCAAGACAGCGAACGAAAGGGCTGGAAAGCTGCTAAAGTAAAAAACACAAGTGTGTGCAAAAGAGCATACTTTATTTTCCTCGCTCGACTTTCATGGCAAACTTCTGATACTACCTACATATGTACATCTACAATCATACCTACACCACGTGTATTACGTTCGTAAAATCAAAATGCGAGAATCAACTCCTCATTCATGAGCAAATTTTTATGAGTCAACAAGAACGGAAGAAGAGAAAAAAACTTTGGAAACTAATAATAATAATGTCTTCAATATTGGATCTCTGTTTTTTACATGTTGCTCTCTCCACAAGATATAGAAATGTGTTTATGCGAGGAGAAAGGTATTGACTTTTGTGGTGCTTCACTTACGTCTCTACGTTTCCTTTTTTACGATGACGAAGCATATATACAGCCCATTTTCTTTCTTTATGAAACCCATCAACCTTCCATAGGTCAATTATGCTATCTCGGGAGTATATGTAGCTTAAACGAAATGTAAGTAGATTTCCTCTTCTAATGGAATCTATGTTTAGCGGCCAAAAATCATTATTACAAACAAATTCGAGAAAGTACACATATATTAAGAATGAGGGACCTTCAAATTGGCATACATTTTTTGAAAACCTTTTATCAAAATCCTTACACCAGTAATGTGTTTTACAAAAATGTCTGTAGGCAGGTAAAACTTGATAACCCTATCTCGACCATATCTTATAGAAAAATACTTAGACTGGAACAATTTTAGAAAACAGTGCTGAAGCAATTATAGTAAAAATATTATGATTACTTTTCTCGATTCATATAAAATATATACGAACACAAAAAAATATACTGTAACAGAAACAGGGCCCATATATCAAATCGTCACCACCCTGGTCAAGGGTAAAAAAAGTTATGTAGGTAATTGTACAGGATCGAGCTAATCTCCGTCGTATCAAAGAAAATCAGATCTTCCCATTTTACAGACCGCGTTTAGACATTTACAATTTAAAAAAGAAAAGAATCTGGAGTCTTGTCAGAATTGAATTAATATCCTATTTTAGAAAGAAATGTTATATTCGTCTACAATTAAGCAAGAAAAGAAACAAGTTCATATGAAAAAATATATCAGTATTACAAAGTGAAAATAATAGTGACTAAATCAAAAACAATCTTTGAGGAAACGCCACCAAAAGGTCGTTCATTGGCCAGTAAAGTACTATTTTAGATAAACCCTTCCTTCCTTTCCTACATCTCATTCCAAGAGAAATCAATTGGAGCAAGTTTTAGTGAAAAAAAAGAATTACAAACATTTACCTACATAACGTTACAAAAAAGTAATTTGACAAAAGCGATTTTTGGAGACTGGCTGTTCTTTAGGAATATCATCAGAAATGTACAAGTTTTTTGAAACAAAGTAAACCAAATTTTGGAGAGCAAAACATTCTATAAACTTTTAGCATATAATTGCAGAGGTGAACTACTTTATGTCTCTTTTAAATGCCGAAAACAATAAAACCACCTTTATCAATTCAAATAAAGTTACAAAAAGGAGGAAAAAATTTATCTTTCGTATAACAAAGCAAAATATACATTTACTAACAACATTTTGTATGACAAAAAATCTAACCAGAACAAAAGAGACTGTGAAAAACGCAATGAATTTTAATATGCAATCACACTGAAGAAAATAAAACAAACTTTTTTCATGCACTCGTTTCATCCAAGGAGCAATCAGTTTGAAAAATACAAATACATATGTATATGATTTTAAAGGTTTGGTTTTCCAACTCGTTTGGAAGAACAAAATTTTACAGAGAAAGTTGACTATTCTTTGAACTTCACTTTAAAATCATTATGTATAATCTTTCACAAATCGAACCAAAAAACTATTTCATGTAATTTAAAGAAGATTCTAAAACAAATTGAAAAAAATGTCAAATCAGTTTTACTTGTAAAGAACGAGAATGGCTTTCATACAAACTTTAAAAAATCAGACAAAACAGTGAGGGAATTTTATGACACATCCAGATCGTTAATCATAGACTACATTTAAGATGTATAATAAATAATATTACTTACTGTAGGCAAGTTAAAAGATTTTGTAGAGAGGTAGAAAATGATATAGAAAAGGCAATATTTTGGTATGAAGACTTTTAGGGACATACATTTAATGTGTATTTTAGAACAATCAGTGTTTTGTACAAAAGCACAAAACATCGGCATCACGAGGTACACAAGTAGGCAGATATTGAGTGTAGAAAGTATATAGGTAATTGAGCGTACAACAGTAGCACCTTGAAAATACAAAAATACTAATTAGCATACAATCGATAATAAATTAAAGATACCCATCGACAATTTAGCTGTAACGAAAATATCAGAAATTTCGACGGCATGAATATTATGTATACATAAAAGGAATTTTCATTAGATTGACGAAATACAAAAGCCTATCTGGAATGTAGTTGGCTAACTGAATATCACTTTCACCAGACATAGTCATGTCATGTAATTATGGCATTTACGAATGCGTACATACTATATATGAAAAAATTACATTTTATTTAACTGCAAAATAAAACAATAATTTTTGAACTGTGGTTAGCGCAAATAAAATGCTATGAAATATCAGTTGCCTATTCATGAAAACGTCATTAATTGGAAAGCAGGTGGCACGGGTTTGTGGAATGCAGACGTCAAGAAAATCTCAACTCTCTGGAAACCCCTGTTCGAATTTACGAATTAGGGGTTATCATAATGACGACGTCAGTTTAGTTATGCACTGATTCCTACATACGACGCTATAGTTTTGTAGGAGAAGGTCATCAGGCAGACAGTCATAGGGATATCTTTTCTAAGTTTTGAAAACTCATTACAGCAATACAATGAATAATAACTTTTATGGAAGTATAATGTATGTATAAATTAATCCAGAAGACCGATAAACTCTATGACGATAATTATATAACATCTAAGCTAACTTGGTAGATCTTTATTAAGTTATTCTAGCGTGTATATGTTAGAACCCCTTTTTGTTTAATTGAAACTTGACAAACTTATGATTTTAATGACGACCAAAGACCAGTTCAGCGAAAACGTCAATGAAGATTTAGTCAATGGTGGATATAGTCAAGAATATTCGCCCAAGTTATTAAAAATTTGAATTGAAGACTCCGAATACAAATAGGTATATCTCTAGGTCCGTTTTATGGTCATACATTTTTTTGTGCTTTGTGTACACCAATTGTTGATTGTACTTCATATCGTGATTATTTGTTAAAATTTTGCAATAATTGATAACGTAATAGTAAAAGTTAAAAAATATCCTTCGTAAGGAAAAAATCAAAAGGTGAACAAATGTAGGCGTGCTTTTTAAAAAAGAAAATTTTTATTTCATTCCATAGCTTTTCAAAATTATGTCATAATTTACTATTAAAGTTTAAATTTACACGAGTTCAATTACTTTGTGAGTAGAATCAATGACTTTCAATAGTCCCAAACTAAATGCATATTTTAAAACTTGGGCATGACGGGTAGTTGTACTACGAATCTCTTGGATTGAATTGGTCTTGGTCGTGCCAGTGTCAACTCTGGACCTCCGTTCGCGACTGGTCTTTTTTCAGGATGTCATTTAGTTTATGCCTTGAGAGAACGCGGTGGGTTTGGTGTGACTTCCAAGAATGCACTTTAATTAAAGGAGGTTTGGCGTGAATGAAATACTGATGATGAATGAGATTCTGAGCAAAGTTAATAATTAAGTTTTGATTAACACATTCATTAAATACGATTTTGTGAGTAAATGGCGTCGGCATTAAATCAAACCTAAATATTGTTATGCACCCTACGTTCTACCGTTTTACATGCAAACGCTTCCTCTTTTCTCTCCTTTCTTCTACACACATTTTCTATAAAAAATATGCTACACATATTTTTAGCTCTAGCAAGAAATGTATGTGGTTTTAATTGATTCTAAATTAATTTATATACGATTTTGTTAATGTACCTACGACTAGTCCGTCAAATGGGATTTTGTAAGGAGAGTGAGTACATCGTGTAGAAAGTTTTAAAAATTTCTATGGACAGTGTACATAAATTGAGTCGAAATACTTCATGATTGATGTAGATCATCATTCAGAATTGTAATGTACTTCATCAAAGTTTCGAAAATGAATAAATAGTAGAAGAGTCAATGATTCATACATCCTTCCTTCTCAATTTAATTGGCATGATCAATTCGAAAAAGCGTCCCATGAAAAAACATCTTCATTTCCATGCTCTTTTTGACATGCATCAAAAAAAAGTTTTAATAAACTAATAAAAAGATTCAATGTTCCCCTTAAAAAGGACATTTTACTATTGGAAATATAATAACTGGACTTTTCCTTCTGACATGCAATGACTAATGAAATTAAATTAGTTAACTTCTTTTTAAGGTTTCGCCTCGCCTTAATTCTTCACGAAAGAACTGTTGCGTGTGCAATATGTATATTATTGCTCCCTTGCATCGTGGCATGAAGATGGGGAATGAACAATAGCGAGGTGGAAAAGTAGACCGTG
>JAHZMY010001309.1:0-11212 GCA_027743915.1 Seira sanloemensis
CAATTGACGAGTCAGCGAAAAAGAAAATCACCCGCCCGCGCTCGGCTTGCGCCAGGTGAATAACCCCTACATTTTCTTCTGACTTTGATTAATCAGAAGCTAGCATCTGGCAGGTGCCTGATTTTCCAGTGTTTACATTTTTTTCTTCCCAAATGTCGTATACCTTTCCTCTATCTTATTCTTTATCTTATTTATGTAGACTTTAATTCTTTTTAGATCCTCAAGCCAACATCTGCGTTTTGTATATCGAGTGAATATTGACTTCTGACTGAAATACTGAATCAATCATTGACTAGTCATCGCTCGTGATTAATTATTAATCACGGACGTTTGTGATTCTCAAATTTCTGGACAATGAACGAGGAGTTTGAAAAGATTGCCAAAGGGATCTTTCCAGTAAAATCCCGGTGGAAGAAGATGGAGGTGAGAGCTAATTTTAAATTTTGTATTTGACACTGAGATTATTTTTATGATTATTGGGTAAACTAATTTATGCAAAGGAATGTAAAGGCAATATTATTCACGTAATTGATCTAACATCGTACGCCCACTCCATGATTCGCAGCCAGTATGACATGATGACACCAGACAAATGTTTATACATGGCCCTTATGGCGTTATATTATATAGTAAAAGCCTTGACTGATAAGTCTAATTAGTTCTTCCTCAGACCATTGCGAGCGTTTCCACAGACGAACATCGCTAAATCTCATCGAAATTGCGAAATTAATCATAGCTTTGCTCAGCTGTATAAAATTTCTTCTACTTGATTTTCACTCTGAAATGCGACAGGCTTACAAAATTACGTCCGTTGCCACAAAACTCCTCCTTCCCTTCGATCCCGCATCATTTTTCTGGTGTCAGCTAAGTTTTTTAAACCAGTGCATTGGCCGCCATGCGCCTTTTTCATAAATGCCGTAGAAGTTTTAAGCAGAGTCAATTTTTTAACGAGTACAATATTTCAGCAACATAAGAGGTTCGGCAGCCAGTTAACAATAGGCATAACCGGCGAACAAAAAGCATTTCGACGTAGAGAACAGATCCAATCCGTTGCCAGAAAGCAAGTGATGTTCTAAAGACTCGTTGCTGCCACCTAGTACAATTTCGATATACAAGGCATAAGTAGTATGTAAGAGCCCATGCGAGGTTGATATCTTGGTCCGCATAAGGTCCTTCGCATCGCAGATTCAAAGCTATACGCGAACAATCGGTTTAAAAAACCTTGTTCCAGGCATAGCTTGGCCTACCTCCTGATGATGCCATATGCCTTGAATCTAAACTTGTAGCATGGATGTGGAGGTAGAGTCATAGTCATACTCTTCTGATGAAATAAGATGAGTCAATCAGGACTAGCAAACAAACTATGCAAGACTCTGAAGGAGATATTCTGAAACAGAATGTGGCAATAGCATTAGGGTGAATTACACCGCACAGGCAAAATAAAAATGATGATGGTTTAACCCCTAGCTTTATTCCTACAATTTTTGTGCCTTTTTCGCATCGGAAGAGCGTAAAGCACGGGAATTTTAAAAATCAAATTTTTTTCTATATAAGTTTCTAAAAAAAGGAGGGATTATATTTTTCCTAACTTGGCCCAATCCAGTCCTTTTAAAATTATTCGATTTTTCTTTATCTACAGGCTTGTAATCGAGTTTTGAAATCGGTTTTACCCTCGAGTTACTCTACTTGAATTGCACAAAGTCTGTAAAAAAAATNATTATTCGATTTTTCTTTATCTACAGGCTTGTAATCGAGTTTTGAAATCGGTTTTACCCTCGAGTTACTCTACTTGAATTGCACAAAGTCTGTAAAAAAAATTCTAGCTTTTACACCATTTTTATACGTGTTTTTAATCAAGTGACTAAAGAAAAGACAACTTTTGCGCTATGAATAGATTTTAAATGTCAATAAAACAAATTGGCGTCAGTTGCCTTCATAAGATGGAATAACGAATTTGAATTGCATACACCGCATATAATCTAAAACACTTGTATCCACTGTTACGGAGTTTCCATTGAGGAAAGGCAAATGTCCAGGATGATGGACAATATAGAATTCTTATGGAAACTGATTACCTATTAGCGGGGTTATCTTGGCAAATTTTAGTGGGTGGCGTCAAAATGCAAGAGCCTTTGTACACTTAACTGTGAAGCTGTAAATGGTGTGAAGAGACGTTGCACTGAGTTTTTTAAAAGTCTGAGGCTCTTTGCCTGCTGTGCACATTCTTACTCTCTAGCTTTTTTTTTTAAATAGTTGCTTGCATTGTTTGCAAAGAAAATATCAAAAAGTACGAAAACCGTGTTTTTTAAAACGTTTTGTAAAATATGTACTTGTAGTGGAAAGGAGAGCTTGAGGAGATTCTTGAAGTAGCTATGGCTGATAGTGAGCAGTGGGTTGCAATGCTGGCAGAAATCATGAAACCATACCCGTCCTCTGGTTGTTTGAACTATGAACTATCCTCAGCTGAGAATGAGGACAACAGGAGAATATTTCAAGATCTCGTGTATGAAGTAACTAATGAATGTAAGTTTCTTCAACTTACTAAAAAACCAACACCTGTACCAACAAATTGTGTGTACAGAGGCACAACATATCCGACGGTTTTTTTATTTTGTGAGATGTTAATAATTATTGTTGCATCACAGTAAACAACGCAAAGGATTTGAACCTGCTTCCGTTGGAGTGCCACTATTTAAATAAAAATGCCTTGGCTACTGTCGTTACAAACCAGGTATATTATTTGAAGATTTTTTAAACTTTATTTAGCATTGATTTATGATAGAATTGGTTAATATTATGTGAAAATGTAGAAGCCACCCCAGAAACACTTTGTTGTAAAGCGAAAGTCAAAATCAGCGATTCTTCGAAACGAGTTACTTCAAAAAGCTGCGGATGCTGCCAAGACGAACTTGAAAAAATTATTGCATCACAGTAAACAACGCAAAGGATTTGAACCTGCTTCCGTTGGAGTGCCACTATTTAAATAAAAATGCCTTGGCTACTGTCGTTACAAACCAGGTATATTATTTGAAGATTTTTTTTTACTTTATTTAGCATTTATTTATGATACAATTGGTTAATATTATGTGAATATGTAGAAGCCACCCCAGAAACACTTTGTTGTAAAGCGAAAGTCAAAATCAGCGATTCTTCGAAACGAGTTACTTCAAAAAGCTGCGGATGCTGCCAAGACGAACTTGAAAAAGATCCCAGCCCCTACGATACCTCTAAGAACAAGGGGAATGCCGAGAAAGATGACAGACACCAGTACGTTCCTAAATTTTAAGTTACAACTTCACTTTGAAATCAAAGGTGGAGTAGTTGTTTACCTCATGTGTCTAATGTGAGTTAATTTGTGCTATTAATTTGTCTTTCAGCTCCACTGAAAGGTATTCCAAGTCAAGCTCCGTCGGCCCGGGCAATCACCATGCCGGCATCTGTTGTCTCTAGAACCCTTTCCAGAAATCCAGCTGGAAAGAAGGAGGGCGGTGTTAAGCTGCTGGATATCACGGAACAACCTGTTAACTTCCAGTTGAAGAAACGTCTCAAAAAGCAGCATGGTTCGAGAACTAAAAAATCTGAAAACTGTTATTTTTCAAGTATTTCAAAAATATAGCCAACACTGTTAACACTGAGCTCATCACTTTATTTTTGCAGAAACTGACGACACGAAGAAAACTGGCAGCACGGATGAGCCTGCCACTACCACTGAAACTCCTGACTACGCTGCTGGACTGACAACAAGCTCAACTCCCATTCGAACCACCGACTCCACCACCACCAACCCCTCTTAATCCACCCCCGACACCATCTCCATATCAGCCACCTACACCTCAACCTGTCGTTGCGACTCCCCCCGCCTCAACTGCACAAACTACTTACGCCCGAACTTCAATTCCCGACGGACCGCCACCAACTCCTAATCCCCAACTTCCTAATAACCCTGAACCCACTACTCCAAACACACCTGTAATAGCTTCAAACTATTTACCTACAGTGGTCACACCGAATGCGGTCGTAAGTCAACCAGTGTCGCAGCGACACAAGGTATGTATCGCTAGTTTCAAACGAAGTGTTGATTTATACCTAAATCCGTTTTACTCCATGGAATACGTCAGCTAACAACTGATCTAATTATTTTTTTTTGTTTAAAGATTCCTATAATAACTGTTGGACCACCCCAACCACTTACAAAAACCGTGATTCTGCAAGTCCCGCAAAACCAAACACAACAGATCGTCACACTGTCGGTATGTACATATTCTGCTTCTTCTCCCAGTGCAGTTGGAGGAACATATGAAAGAGAATTGCATTTGAAAATGTTGTTGTATGAATTCACAGAAAGAGCTAATGGAACAGGCGCAAGAGATCTTTAGAACGGCCAATAAGGCAACTAGACCTGAAAAGGAACATATTTTAAAATTCATGGCCGGCACGAGAGGTACGATATGCTCCAAAATGCCTTTGCTGGCTTGGCTTGAGAGTGTCAAATTATTCGTCTGAAATTGTGACTAATTCTTTTTGTTTCTGTTTGGCAGAAAACCCGTGTCCTGAGCTGGGGAGTATAGTGACAATCAAACTGAGTGAACACGAGGAGCAACTCCGGCAAAAGGATGGCGCCATATTAGCCTATTCTGTTGAAACCCATTTTCAAATGAATTACAAAACCGGCGAATGGAAAGTTATACAAAAGCCTCCGAAATACGACAATGCACTTCTACATCAACAGGTGATACAAGCTGCTAATCTGCAGGCGTGAAATACAACTGAAATGAACCCCGTCAACTGATTTCGCACTACACATCGTATATTGACGTGCTTATCTTGTAAGATTTTTGCAGAAATAGCCAAAAAAATCTGAAATTATGTAAAATATTTTTATCCGATAATCCGGTTTATCCGAGTGGGTAGTTTAACATGTCCTGACGTTTCCATATTTGTATCGTAATTTTTTAAATGTATTATTGACGTTCTCACATTTAACAATCACTTGTAATGTCCTGTCAACTTGTCTGTTCAATGATTCGTCTTCCAAATTGTTTCGCCGATTCAATTTATGTTCCTTTAATCTTATCTTAGTGCCTTATTTTCGTCTGAAAGCCTTAAATATTGTTTTCCACCTTAAATATTTCATTTGACGTAATACATTTTCTAATAGTTTCGGAGGAGTTTGAATTAGTTTATTATCCAAGTTTATTAATTTTTTGTAAAACTACATTCTGTTCAATAGAATTGATCTCATGTTGAAGGAAATGAGACTCGACGTCGTAAACATTTTTCTTCTGCACCTTAATACACTTCTATTATTTGACAAAACTGTTTCTGAAGCTGAGTTTACTGGCTCTAATGTATGTAATTGAAATGAAGTATTTTACTGTTACTTTAGATTTTACATCAGTCTTCTGTTAAGTAGTTTTCAAATTTCAACCTCAATTTTGGGAGGAGCCAACTTTTTGCTTTTAGATATGTTTGAAAGTTTTATTGTACGTCACACTGACTTTTCGCAATTAGATCAACTACTATTTGTTTAAAAATACATTATTGTATGTGAATTGCGTGATGGTAACTTGATTTGATGTATTTGAAAGTCATGTCAATATCGAATACATCGTGGGTTTTGGCTTTTTTTAAACTTGTAAAATTTTTGCTAACATATAAGCACATTTTTTGTGTAACTCAACACTGGTAAAAACCATACATTGTTTATGGCCGTTGGCATCACCATCAACTACTGTGTGTCGTAATTGAGCCTCTTAAATCCAAGAAGACACAATAAAATAGGAGACGAACTGAAGTTTGGATATTAAATGTACGACAACAAATATGTCGTTACTAAATCACGTCACAACAAAATTTAGTAATTGGGAACCTTCATTCATCATGTTCATTTACAAATGCAAAGGTATATATTTGAAACAAAGAAAAAAAAAAGCAGAATAATATTTTCTTCTGTAATCGTCCATTTATTCTGTAGAAATACAAAATAAAGTTTATTTCAAATGGCAGAGCTAGCACAAACTTACACAGCCTGAACCATGACTATGTACATACTTACTTACATTACATATTAAAATATACATGACAGCACATGCCTAAGGAAATGCACAAAATATTGCAGGAAACATCTGGAAGGTTAAAATTAGTAATAGTACACATTAATTAGCAGAAATTGTAGAGCTGACTGAGTATAAGAAATTATAAGTATTTTTCACTTGTTGAGACTTTTTCGGGATAGTTTTTTGCATCATAAAATCGTACTCACCATCAAAAATTGGGGTTTTTATCGCAAAAGGATTTTCAAGATTAATTTTGCACAATAGACTGTTATATAAGTTTGTAGAAATAGTCCAAAAAAAGAAGTTACCTGACTAATAGAACCACATGCATAACATATTTTATTAGAGACTTGCGAGATAAGGATAAGGTCTGAACCAATAGTTGCTATTCTATAAAACTTTCCCGAAAATAGTCCCGACAACGAAAAATTGACAGAAATTAGAACTTTCAAGTTGAAGAATGTTGAAACGATGTTTTTTACAAGTCTACTTGGCGACACCAACCACCGCCGGACGTATGACTCGATCATGAAGTTTGTATCCAAGTTTTGAGACAAATACGATCGTCCCCGACTCCTTTCCTTCCACCTCCTATTAGAATAATGGAAAACAATTAAATGCAAGCAAGAGCAAGTATGCGAAATTTGTTTTTAAAGCACATATTAAATACCTGTTGAACAACTGCCTCATGCTCGTTGGGATTGAACTTTTCATCTAAAGGATTAATCTGGACCAAGCCGTGCGATTTGAACACCTACAATTCGAAAATGAAAGGTAGTCATATTCATCGACAAAAACGAAATCAAATTTTCCTTGAACTAATATATTGTTCATGAGTTCCACGTTATACCTGCAACAGTCGGCTTTCAGTCATATTTAATCCATCATACAAGTTCTTCAGATGGGGATTGGAATCAGAAATCTGTTCCTTTGGAACACTATCGACAGCCATACGCAGGATATCACTTATCTAGGTAAAAATACATCACATTATTAACCGCATAAGAATCATTCAATGGCCAATTTTTTTAATATTCAGTCAAATACCTCCGTCATATCTTTGCAGAAGCCTTGAACAGCGTACAGCTTAGCGTCTTTGATTTGCTTAGTCAGTCTAGCTCGCAGATTTTCCGTTTCTGCCAATGCACGCTTGTATTTATCCTGCGAAATTTAAAAAACAAATGACTTTCTAATTTGCATCCTCCTCATTAAAACGAAACTGATTGACTGACTACTCGATAAATGTAGATACGTACCTCGAAATCACGACTCTTTGATAAGTGGGCGGCACTCTCCGATACGGCTCGGTTGAGCTCCTCCCGCAGCTTCTTCTCGACTTCAGAGTCACCTTCTGCCTCATTCTTGGCTTCATCCAAACTCTCTCCAGATTCTTTCTCTTCTTTTGACTTGTCAGTTTGAGCAGTGTTTGTAGCGCTGCTGAATCTAACATATCTTTGGCCAATTCGTCCTCCTAGGGCGTCTCGGCCTCGACCAATATTGACATTGACCGACGAAGATCTTAAACTAAGATATCTCGGACTAATAGGAACAACGGTCTTAGTCCCAGATCGCAGGGCTACGGGAAGCATCATCTGAGCCATTATCCGAGATACGGACGAGGTGTACGAGAGAACCATTTTTAACGCCTTACAAGATCCAATCCAACTTTTTTAAAGGTAGTTACCGGTCTTCCTAAAATTACAAATACAATTTAGTGTCAATGCTCTTAATTGATAAATAACTCACTCGACAAACCCATTCGCCAATGAAGGATTATCTTCGACCATTACTATAACTTGATTAGTCGCACTCATTGGACACTGCCAAACTTGGTTCGCACCTGGAAAATATTTCAATCAAAACTGTCGGAACTCACCTGCACAGAGCAAAGAAGCAATCAAGGCGAGAATCAAGAACAACAAAACACTTTCCAACTGAAAGTAAATGACAAACTGACTGACTGTTTGCACTGAAAAACTACAAACAAATTTAGCTAACCTCTATGCAAACAATTATTCGCAATCGGTAGTCGAAGGCAATAATGAACACACACGTGCGCTAAGGAAATTTCAATGTGATTTGGTTGTGAACTTGACTCGTTCAGTTCATGTGGGATGAGAGAGCAGAGCAAGAGCAAACTCCAGAAATTGCATCAGGCAAAAACATATTTTTATATAGAAGTTATTCAAAATAGTTGTGGTCCCGCCACTGTACCGTGCACCGTGAAACAATGCGATGTGCTCAAAACGTGGATGTACATTATGTTGACTGGACGGGAACGGTTTTTATTAGAGGAAAATAAGACAAGCGATGACACAAGAAAATAGAAGACTCTTTGTATGATCTTGTGTTGTGGATTTATTTACTTAAATTGTAAATTGATTCGAAAGTGATGGACTTGAATTGATGATTCCAGCGTTAAAGTTGTCGAACTATATATAAAGGATTTGTCGCTAAAAGAAATAATTGTCAAGTGTGGGATGGACGCGTAAATATTTTGTAAGAAATAACCACAACAGATTAAAAATATGAGTAAGTTGGATGGTGCAGCGGGCAAAATATTTTTTAGCTTAGCCAACAAAAATATTATCTACTTTATTGAAATTTTAACTTCATTAGGAGGCAAAATTTATTAAAACAAAAAGCTAATATTATCCAATAACTGATCTAACATAATCAATATAAGGTAAATAATATTTATTACCATGCGTTTTTAAAGCTTTCGTTCATCTCGCTCTGTTCACATCATTACATTTTGGGAACAAAAGAATATGCATATCCTAAATACGGGAGATATTTTGGTTTGTCGTCACAATTGGGTTGTTAACACAATTTAATACTGATTTGTAAAGTTTACGACAAATTGTCAAAGGTTTAAACAAAAAGTGGCCTTTTCCACAGATTTTCTTTGCGTCGTTTTAAAAAAATAACAAGCTCCAGGTGTGTCATCTAAATATAAATGTTGAAATGTTGCACATAATAATCCGTATTTGTGTGTTTCTAACTTGACCTAATTCCAAGAATTTTTCGTAAACCTTCATACCCTCGACAGTTCTGATTACATGGTACACTTGTGACACATAAGAAAATGCATCAACATCCTTCTACGACAAAGCTACACAATCTTTATTGCTCCCGATGCCAAAATGCCAAATAACCAAAAAAAAGTCCCGAGTAAAACCGGTACCATAAAACGCAAAAACCAAGATCAACAAGACGAAGATCCATTATAGACAGAAACAATGCTCTATGAACTCAATCATGTAACTTTCTTGACACAAAAAATAGGACAGTTTCGAGAACATGTTCATCCGAAATCCTAAATTTGGTAATATATATTGATACAGACATGACTCGTGAGAACGGTATTTTTAGTACGTAATTCTTTTTTTTTTTTTTTTTGCAAAACTGTAATAATCACCCCAAACTCAAAATGCCCCTGAACCCACTCTGTTTTTTTTTATTTAAAAAAAGAATAATTATTCTTTGCACTAATTTAGTATGTTTTTAAAATGCTTTAAAAGTTTGTCGCCAAAGATACTGCAAAAATGTATTTCATACTGCGTTTTTCCGGCATGTATTGAAAAATGTTTCTTTATCATGGATCATCTCAATCATATTTTACCTTTATCTGACTTCATGACTTTTCTGAGCTTTAAATGATCAGTGTTTTTCATAAATTGGAACAGGTAAAGAGGGCGGTTGGTTTCTAACGGTACCTTCCGCCGAGGCATCACATTATTGCTATCATTATATTATTTTTTGCAACTCTGAAACCTTGCTGGACCACTTTGTTTGGGGTAATGACCCAAACGAAGTAGCAGCAGCAAAAGAGAGATACACACACGAATGTATGTACATCAAGCACCAAGTGAGATACATGAAACGTGTTCTTCAATCATTTTTTACACGATACTGCCTTTAAAAAGTCTTGTGTCGAACGGAAAAAATGCTAAGGCCACTAGACATAATCATTTGATATTACAACCAAAGCATATACGATTTTTGGACTCTCTGGCTTTGTTTCATTATCAATGTGTTTTTGTTAAAACCATGCTTGGAATATTATCAGTAAGATCATGTTGATCGTCATCCTCATCATCTTCATGATCGTCTTGAAATGTCGACCTGCAACTTTTGCCCAAGTCGCTTTTGCCCTTGCCCAGGTTGAGCAAAATGGAATCTCTATCTATCTCACAATTGTACCATATGCATATAACCATACCAGAAAAAAACTTTTGGCCTATAGCTCATTACATATACACCTTAATGGATATTTTTTTCATAGAAAAAACTACACCGGTAAAAATACATATATTTTGTTCATGTGACCGATATCTTTTCAGGTCAGTTGGATGAAGTTCTTCTGATGAAATAAGAAAAGTTGTTGACTGGCGATGATGATAATGATAATAATAATAATAATGATTCTGTTTGAAAAAGTGCATTCTTTCACCCAAAGTGGAACGCTGAATGTTCCGTGAATATGGATAAACATTTTGTAGTGGAAGAAAAAAAAACATCATCGCACCTCAATTTCACAATCCGAGGTGGGAAAAGTGACAGAAAATTGGCGGTACCTAAAGGGATGCCAAAAGTCTTTAAGGTCCCCCATGCCAAATAACCAGATTATTTTCATTAGGCTTTTCTTTTTGGTAAAAGTTGCAATAATATTCGACAGCTACAGGGATTACGGTATCGTAACAAAAAAATACGTGCATGATGCCATAGGTTAATGTAACTGTTAATGAACTGGCGACTTTGGCAGCTTCTTCGGCCCAATGAAGTGAGAAATATGCTTAAATACTGAAAAAAATCTTGATTTTCAAATTTACATATCCATGCGTAAATTTCAAGTGCTTTCGTGTAGTATTGACTTGAATCATGATTTTGTGTTATAAAACGAATCATAATCGCTGTGAGATTATCAAGAAGTTGGCATTGTTCCTTGAGTCGATGAAGATTGAGAGACGTCAAAAAACAACTTAAGCATCCAACGGCCTCATCCTGATTCGCGATGATGTAAAGCTGCATAGATTTTTGAGTCGCGTCACCGACATTTTACGAGTTGCGTTTTAGCTGCATGATTTGATTTGGGCGTACTGCTACATGCTGCAGTACAGGTAGACATTTCCTCCATTTTTTTCACGTAACTT
>JAHZMY010001310.1:0-10530 GCA_027743915.1 Seira sanloemensis
CTGTATATCAAATAAAACTTCATAATCTCAATATAGACCTTCTCGTTTAAAGGAAATGCTTAACGGAGAACGTTCTGCTCTTTGGAATACAACTTGTTGCCTCTGCAAGAGTAGGAGTTCAGGTTGGCTACCACGTGGACCTTTATCTTGGCGGTAAGAATTGGCGGATTTGCAAGGCTTTGTCATAAAAAATATATACTACATTCATTTTGTCACTGCTCGTAGATATGTGCAGGCCTTATACCCCGGTATGCCAAGTGGCGAATATGATAACACCACCAAAAGTCAAGCTTCAAGGGACAAGGGATGAGTCGACCCCGTGTATTCTTTATTTCATCATCAAAATATATCCAAATGGTGCCTTCACCCATGCGCTAGACGAGGTTGCGATAGATGACGGAAGTGAGTTGGCCACACTTCAGGTGTCGACGCCTCACGGATACTTTCCCATTCAATTCCTGAGCGACTTTTCATTATTGCTTTTGATTGCGGGCGGAGCAGGTTCAAAATAGTCATAATAATTTCCGTGGACAAACTCCAAGTCAGTTGAAACTTTGGCTTTGAATATTTGATTTTCACTAATTTAGGCATAGCTCCAATGATTAAAATCATCCGAACCTTTTCCTCTGCCAACGAGAAAATGCGGGGTAAGCGGGTGGCGCTAATGTTCTTCTGCACAAAGTTTTATGATATCGCGTGGAGGAAAGAGTTTACAGAGATGCAGGAAAGTTTTTCATGGTTTCACTTCTTTCCTGTGCTAACCAAACCCAGTGAAATATGTAAATGGGAAGGTACATAATATACAAAAATATCAGCCTCACTCTTCATTTAGTTATGATGACAATGTTCGAATTTCTAATCATGTTGGGTGGTACACAGGGCTAAGAGGGAGAATAGATAACGACATAGTTAAATCCTGCTTATCAAAAGTCTCACCGGACAAACGGGGCGTTTACAAGGCAATCATTTGTGGACCACCTGGATTTAATAAGGCGTCGGTAGAGTAGGTCCACTACTGAGTTTTTGAAAGATGTTCATCCCAATTGATTGTACAAAACAAAATTCCTCTTGTTTTCAGCGCTCTCGCCGGAATCGTCCTCACAGAAAATATGTTTGTCTTCTACTAATCATTTTGTAATACTTTATGCGTGAGAACTTATAAAAGTCTTAATAAATTGAAAAAGATCCGCTCAACACTAAAACAATCATTGAAGAATTCATATGTAAAGATTTGATCACAGATAGCCATTATGTAAAAAAAAATGTTTGTACTTTCATCACACCATCCTCAATCCTCACTAGCGCCCATGCGCAAACATTTGTTCTTCTCCTGTGAAGCAATGCAAACCGGCTTGAGCGTCCTTGAATGCACATTTTTGCATAAAATATTCAAGCCGCATTTTTCCCTTTACGCTCATTCATTTATCCATAACTAACCCCAAAACATAGTTGTTTGGTAAAGATGGGAGCATTAATATGGAAATAAACGTGCTAATGTGGGCCAAAAATGCAAAGTGGAAAAAGTAAAAGTTGAACATTTGCACTTGCAACTTTAACGGAAAACTGAATTCCTTCTTGCAATTAATATTTCGATAAGCTACGCATCAACTGTACTATGCTTTGTCACACATTACCCCAAATGTAAACTTAGCCAATTCGGACTGATGGCGAAATTTACTGTTAAAAGTAAGGCGATATATTGCCTTTGGGGGATCACGAGAACGAGTGATTGGATTTTGGGAGCTGGATGAATTTGGCTTGGCGCCACTGATTGTGATGATTTATGACGCAAAACTTTGTCGTGCAATCGTACAGCGTTCTTTTTTGTACAAATAAATGTGTGAAAATTTATTTCATGCGCTAATATATAGGCCGACCAACAGGTTTACATTGTTTTCAGAGCTATAACCGTAATATAATTTGATTGCATCATCAGGTCTAATTCTCATTTTCACTTTTTTGAGGTATTTGCCTTTTTTTACCTACGTACAAAAAATTTATTTCATGCGCTAATATAGGCCGACCAACAGGTTTACATTGTTTTCAGAGCTATAACCGTAATATAATTTGATTGCATCATCAGGTCTAATTCTCATTTTCACTTTTTTGAGGTATTTGCCTTTTTTTTACCTACGTACAAAAATATTCAGACTTGGCAATTTTTTTATGGTGTGCTTGTGATGATGAAAGAAACGCTTTATGGTGATCGACTAGAAATTAAATCATTTGTTGCGCTTTAGTTGTAACCGCCACCGCCTCCACCATTGGAGCGGGATCCACCTGAGCTGACACTAAATTCGCTAATTCTTTCAGCCCTTTCAGGTCTTCCGATTTGAATTCCTCCGCCAGACTGTCGAGCTTGGAGGAGCTCCATAGCTGTCCGAAGGCGCACTATTGTAGCCTCCGTTGGAGCCGCCGCCACCACCACCGGATGAGGATTCACTCTGGGCAATTATTTGGGAGACACGAGCCAACAACTCTTCGTCCGCGCCATCAGCACCTCCGGCACCGCCGCCACCAGAAGCCTCATTTTCAGACAAGATCTGAGCAACTCTTGCCAACAGCTCTTGGTCAACATCCCCACTGCTTCCAGCGCTAGCAATCGCCACAACGGCGGAAACGACGACGAGCTGGGAAAAGGAGGACAGAATTTTGAAGATTTTCAATTTTTTGTTTTTTTTTCAAATGTTTTTAATTTTTTTCCAAAGGTACTTACCAGCTTGAACATTTCGGTGTCTTTGTATGCCCTCACTAGAAAAATCAGAAATGGTGAACTTGTAAAAGAGGCTCAATTGGGAAACTGAGCCCTTCAACCCAATTCTCTTGGCTTTTATACACAAACAAAACTGTGACAAAAAGGAGTGAAAACCACAAAAATTTTTATTGTTCTCAGCGTGACCCATCATTATCATCGTCCATTTATTAGGCAGTTGTTGGCGCTGTGTTATTAGTATATGGCTTATAGGTATTACGGCTATTTTCCACCTCCACCATATCTGCTCGTCTTGTCCACTTTGACATTTGCCCTATATGAAACAATTTGGCCTTTCTTTTGAGATGTGATGAATATATATTTTTTGGCCGTAGGCATATTAAAAATTTCTCTCTATGCCTGCTGAAGCGTGCTAGCACAAAGAACAACTAAAATTATCAAATATGTATATGTGATTGTTACTGCACGATGCTCTGCCGAGATTGTCGAATACATTATTTCCACTTTATTTTAGGCAAAAATAGAATATTATGGTGATCATCTTCATTTTTTTCTTCTAAAAACTATCCTGTGAAGACCAATAAAAAATATGTACAAGTGACAGGTACTGCACTCTGCTACAGCGAAAGTGTACAGGCTAATTTGAGGCGACGGGTCTCTGGTCTCTGGTCACCAGAGTTTGGTGCCTGTATGCAGATATTTTTCGAATGCCTGTCGTTTGTCGTACCTTATGTGTAATTAATAGTTTTTTGATGAAAAAACACAAAGCAGACAAATAAAGTTTAAGGATATAATTAGCCCCCTTTCGGTGCCTCACAGTGCACGGCTGGGCAAAAGGTTAAATTAATAAAACCTTTTTGGTCGTGTGCTGTTAATTGATTACTACAGCAATGGGACAGGTGAAAAATAATTTTCGAAGTGTGGATTCAATTAAGAATTCATTACACATTATAGCATAAACCTGTTAAAGAAATAAAGTATGATTAAATTATCTAAATATAAGTTGCATATGCGAAATTCCAAGCGTTGGTTTTATTACAACAAAATTGAAAGGAGCTCATTCGATCGAACGATTCGATGCAGTTTAAAGCATTTTTCATAAAAAAAGAGTGTTGCGGCGACTTTTAAAGATGTAGCCATCAAATGCATTGCAATTATTGCAATTCGTGACCAAACTTCTAACAGGACTCTTAAGTCAAAAAGTCCCAAAGTGAATTAAAGCAATTTATGACATTTTATGATCGTTTGGCTGAGTTTCCAGTTCTTTATTGAGATTTATTTGTACGATGTGATGACAAGATCCAGTCAAGGCCGTTTTGAATAGTTTGGGCCGAAGGGAATGGAGCACGTCACAATGAGATTTTGTGGCAATGATCAAAGGGCCATTAATATTGTCGGCACGTGGGACTGTAGTGGTAGTGTGAACCTTTATGCGCAAAATTAGCCACTGAAATATGTAGGTAGTCGCGATTGTCAATTTACAGGTCTTATTATGTCTACGTGACCGGTTATGGGTAATCACTATCTAAGCAGAAATTTTGACGTTCTCTAATTCTACGCAAAATTAGCCACTGAAATATGTAGGTAGTCGCGATTGTCAATTTACAGGTCTTATTATGTCTACGTGACCGGTTATGGGTAATCACTATCTAAGCAGAAATTTTGACGTTCTCTGTCCTGCGCATCGTATGTTCTAGTTCTGTCAATCAAAACCGTTCAAGATCATTATGCATAAATTGGGCAAGATAAAATTATGTCAAACTCATCAAGCATTCCTGAGCAGTTAAATATAAAGATCCAATCTGCGCTTATAGCTAAATGCATTCTTAATCAACAGTAAATGCCACATTTTGGTCTCTGCAACTTATTGCAATAAAAATAAATTTTCCTTTTTACGCTGACGTAACATGCGATAGTCGGGTGGGAGAAAATTGATTCCTTCGTAACAAAAGTTAATGTGTATACGTAATAAATACCTTAGATCACAACCCAAAGATTAGTTTTAAAGCTCAACGATCTTAATCCTAGAGAGTATGACGAAGAGAGTTTAACAATCTCTTCACAAGTAAAGCCTATCTAAAAACACTGACTCGACATCTTTCAACTGGATTTAAATGAGGTTTTTAGTTGTATCCACCGGAAAAGCCGCCGCTACGGAATCCTCCAGAGCTGGAAGAGAACTCGGCAACCCTTTGCGCACGTTCTGGGCGTCCCAAAGAGATCCCTATATTATTGAGAGGAGTCCAAAACTTAGACCTTTCAAGTTTCACGTAAAATCTTAAAAGTACTTCCGGTTTCAGTAGTTACCTGAGAATCCTCCACCGAATCTGGCTGGGCTTGGGGCTCCATACTCACTTCGGACAGGGGCGCCGTATGAGTTGCTTGGTGGGCCATATTCGTTGCTATTTCAAAAAAAAAATTGGGGCAACATAAGAAGATTAAAAACTTTTCTTTGAATTTTACTTATGATTTGAATATAACCTTTAGAAAGGTACAGGGTTTACCTTGGAGGAGCATACGATCTGGAGGAGGAGGAGGCTTCACTCTGTTCGAGGATCTGAGCTACCTGCATTTCATTAAATCAGACGAATCACTTAGATTTTGACGGATGTCTCTTTCGAATGATATTTTAGCACTTGTGACACTTACTCTAGCCAACAACTCGGAATCAACAAATTGAGCACCATCATTGCCACCGTCGTCATATCCCCCGCCGGAACTGAATGTGCTAAAACTGGGGGCGCCGTAGCTGGATGGAGGCTCAGCGGCGGCAACAGCCACGAGGGCAAGAACTGCGATGACCTACACACATAAATTTTTTAAAAGAAACTATTACTTCAACAAAGCTCTAAATTTCCAACAAAACCTCACATTCACGAAAATCTTATCTAAAATTCTCAATTTCAAACTTACAATTTTATTCATTTTGACTAAAATGTGTTTTTCTTATCACTACACCGTTTCGTATCTCCTGATTTGAGCACTGAACAACAGCCGATTTCAAACTGACTTGGTTCGACTGCTCTACAACCCCCTTTTATATTGTTTCGGTTGACTCTGCGTGGACAAATCCAAGTGCAAATTGAATAACCGTTTCGTTTGTCTATGTGACTTACAGGGAGAAGATCCTTTAACCCTATCATCATCATATTATCCTCATAGTAGTCAATTTAGAGAGGAACAAAGTATGGTCAAATTAACAATATACAATAATTATTTTTTCCACCAGTCACCTTTAAACTCGCCATTAGCATTAGCATTGTCAGTGCATTATTGTATGATATGTTCCCTTAACCCTGTACATATACATACATATATCCTCTTACATCTTATTGGATTGCAATATATTGTTGACGTTTCTCTAGTTTATGCTATTATTACTGCATCATTATTAGTATTAGTGCCTTGATTACCAAAGTGGAGCCCAAAACAACAACAACAACAACGGTCAAGCCTTTACAACAGTTTGTTGCATGAATTTTTGAAAAAAAAAACATCCCTTGGAAAGCGTTCTCATATCGCGACCTGTATTACACATGCCTCTTGAAATGGTTCAGGTAGGCCAAGCCCTGCTGCTTCTCATAAAAGGCTCTGCATATCTGCTGCCCTTTATGTCCTTAACATTTTCATGCCCATTAGCTGATCAAACAAAAAGGCACAAACCTTCTTCCCAAAGGCAGGCATGCCTATGCCGTCCAATCAGTTCTTCTCTGCTTGTCACACACACATTATTTCCACTTGACTCATGATTGTATAATAAATGACGGTAATATTATGATATGGATTATGATGATCATAATCACCGATGAAAACGAAGCTATAACGATGATGATGATGGTGGTGGAAAGTATCAACTTTGGCTGAAAATATGCATGTGTGTGTGGACATGCAAGCGCTGTAATCTCACTGTTTAATGTGCAAAGTGGTGTAATAAAGAATGGGACCTGCGCGCTCGCATTACTCCCCTTTGACGTGACATGAGCCGATTTATCTTGCAGAGGCATCGCCATATATTGTCTCACATTGTTGCTACTATATTGCTGTGATAGTAGTGTCGGTTGGAATTTGGAATGCATTGATAAGGCATATCTTCACAGAGAGCCTCATCCATCTGCCGAAAAGGAGACAATCAACTTTGCAGCTTGTTGGAATGTAGGTATTCCAATAATAATAATAATACAATGCAATCGCAAATCAATTTTTGATGCCATAAGCGTTTCGTGTTATTCTGCTGCTGTAGTACTGTTCTCTTTGTTAAGAAGTGGATTGCAGGTAGAAATGCACTTTTTGAGGTTGCATCACACGACAAAAACCAAAAAGGACTGAAGGTTACGCCGATCACACAACCTTCACAAATTTTAATTCAATCCGATTGAAAATTCATAGAAAAAGGACTTGATGATGCTCATAGCAGTGACAGTGAGATTAATTCGTCCATACAGCAGAACACACCAGTACCACAAAAGGAAAAACACAATGAAAAGGGAGCGTGAAGATGAACCTAGAAAAGTAAATTATAGAATCGAGCCAATAAACAAGTTTAGTTTACGTAGGTAGTTGATGGAACTTTGCAATTTCTGCAAAACTTTTTTTCTTCTGTTCATGACCTTTTTTGCTATGACATTGATACTCGAACCCTCTACATATAGTCTTTGGCCGTATATACCATCATCCATCAATTTTTTTTCTGGCAAATTCTGTGACGATGTGACCCAACAGAGATGGCTATTAGTCAGAGTGTAGTAATTATTGGAGGCTTTGATGTGTACTTTGAATCACATTATGTGCTGTAAAAGGGCCTATCGTATGTCTTCTGCTGCTCATCTTCTTCATTATCACCGCTCATTACACCGTTGTCAATCTGACCAAAGCAAAACGTTTGGCGTAATAAAGCTCCTTGTTATATCTGACTGACACTGCTGAAGAATACAACGGATGAAGAATTAATGGCTGCCTATTATTCATATTACCAAATTTTTTATTGCATTTCAATCATTTCAAGATCAACTCATTATCATATTTAAAATAAATGAGGACATTGGAGTATGTACAAGTAAAGCATACGTGAGGGGAAGGTGAGATGGTAATGAAAGGAAGATGGTTATTATAATAGTATGCAACAAGTGTTGGAATTTCTTTCCTCAGAAAGGGTCGATTTTGACCCTCGATCCCTTAATGAAATGCAAAAGACGACAGAAAAAACATAAAATGTGACCTGCTTCCTATTCTAGCACTCAAAACTCTTTTAAATTTTGCTCATGTAAACAAAAAATAGGTAGATTGGCTTTTACGGTTGTTGGAAGTTGGAACAATGTGCGTGACATTAGTTGAAGGGATGACGATGATGACACTTTTATTGTGGACGTAGAAAAAATGGATGCACGTAGGTAAGCCTGTTTCCTGTTCGAAATGCTGCATAATTAATTTGACGCGTATAAATGAGTCTCAAGGAAAATCATCGAGCTCATTAGCATTTTTACGCTTGTACTTCTTATTAATGGGATATGATAATTGGTAATATTTAATTCATGGGGCATTTAACGAATGGGGGATTTGTTATTGTCATTTATAGGCATTCATTTGAACTTGAGATGGGCCCTTGCATATATGTAGTTAGCAAGTATTTGAAACTTGATCAAAGTACCCGAATAGTAACTAGTTGAATCACACATATTTCGGATGCAATGGCTCATTCAGACATTATCCCTTGTCCTCATCACCATGATGGTGTCATCAATAAACTTGTCACCCAAGAAAATGGCAAGGTAATCTTTAGGTGTTTGGTGTGAAAGGGTTACCCAGTGGAGACGACGTAGGTGATCCTTTGAATCTATGTTGATGCAAATGCCATGAGCGTCTGCGAGGAATGCCGTTGTTTATTGTTTTCTCGCTACTTTTAATTTCGTCATTGTTGTTCATTAAATGACTTAATAAGATTCATGCAGTGCATTTAATGAATTTAATGAGGATGCTCCGCAATAAGTATATAGCGTCACAAGTTTGCAGACATTATGTATTTTTGGCAGAAACGAGATGAGAGATGTTTTCCATCCAAATTTTTGAAGCCATCTTTCCCTTCTAAATTCGTACCTAATTCTAATTAAATGTTATTGCAAGAAATTTGATCTGCTTGAATGCTGAAGACCGTTAATTTTAAACATTTTGGTAAACATAGATTAATGTGTAAGCTTGTTCTCACGATTTTAGATTAGCAACTTTTTTTTGACTGAACCTTTATGCTTTAAAATTTATGTAATGGACATTTTTTCTGCATACAAACATTTCCAGATTTAACCAAATATTTTTAGAGAATTACTCCAGTGAACATGCTCCACATAGTATTCGAGCCATCCATACATCACCAGCAGCTCTAAACTTGACATGTTCATAAACAGTGGAATTGTGGCAACAATTACGTAACTTCATAAATAAATGATTTATTTAAAGAATATTCCAACATTGTTTAGATGTCCACTGCGCAGGTTTGAGAACGTGTGCGTAAAACATATTCACAAGTTTAGATAAGTGATAAGCATCGAAAAAATGCATATGTGAACCCTCATTCTATTTTTGCCGTGATGTGCCTAATTAATGCACTTTAATTTGTATTTTTAGTTGACATTTTTTTCAAAGGAATATGGCACAATATTTTGCTTGCTGCCTTGCAATGTAAGAATGTGGCAGACAGCGTACACGAGCTGTAAAATTATGGTCTCATAAATTTTTATTCTTTTTGTTTGCACTTGGCAAAGATATAATGGCCATTTTCATTTTAAGGCCATTATGATTTAAAATGCACAAACCTAACTCGATTTTTTTTGGATTCGACGAACGATTCACGAAACTAAACGGATGGAATCTGCGGCATTTTTTAAATTTAAATTTATGGGTTTGTGTGAGATAATTAAAGTCATCCTTTATTTGCCAAATAGTCAAAAGATAGTATTTTTTTAGCGCAGCCCTCTCCTCTATGTTACGTCATTATCACTCTCGATCAGTCATAAAAGCCATAAACTTTTATTTTGCATGAGACTTTCGTGGGAAATGTTATCTGTTTGCAATCAGGTTGTATTTTTGTATTGTAAGCGCAATATGTAATAAACCATTTTACTTTTAATGTTCTGATGCACAATCCATAATATGCAAATGCACTTTTTTATGTAAATTTTCAAAATTATTAACCTTGATTCCATTTTGCAGGCAAACTATGAGAAAGTGAAAGAGCCGTGCGATATTTGACTTCCGTGGTCATTGGAAATGCAGTCATTGGACTTCAGATGCATTTATCACTTGTACATATTTGCATGCAACTGCATGTGACAATTTAAGCTATGCAATTTTCAGGGTAATTTTAGTTTTGGAAACATGTAGGTTGAAATTAAATCATTGTTTTAATAATACATGATTTCTTTAGCTTTGAAAACTTGTGATTGACTTTTCTTCTAAAACTCTTGCGAACTGAAATATCTTTTCGAATATTTTTCTGTGCCATGTGAGTTTATATGCAACACACTTTAACTTTTACTGGCGTGTTATTCCTTACGACTTCGTAAATTAATCGCAAAATAATAAACTCTGTGTATTTCATTAAAGGCTCATGAAATTTATATGACAGGACTTGAATTACTGTAGATTGCGTCCAAGAAATGATCACGATCGTGAAGCGATTAGTTTCACATTTCAATCAACTTTTTTTGGCTCTGATCACACGTTTTTTGCATGAAAATATTACATTCTTGATAGAATAAATATGATAATGACGGGTGTTATTAAACTTGATGTAATTAAATTATTCGGACGAACAAAGCTTTACCAGG
>JAHZMY010001311.1:0-15603 GCA_027743915.1 Seira sanloemensis
CAATGAAGATGACCGTTGTTGCCACCATTTGATTCACAAAGTTGTCTCCAATTTCAATATCCCCGTAGCCCACGGCAAACACTGATTGTGTGACAAAGTACATGCCTATAATGTAGGCGCGGAAGGTGTCCGTAATAACTAAAAAATGTAAAATAATGAAAGTGTAAAAATAGCTTTTAATTTGTCAATTCCAACAGAAACAACCTATGCATAAACAAATGAATTCTACCGTTTGTTGCGGTGATTGTTATGGAGGTGTAGTCCAGACGCACGATGCCGTTCGTAATCCAGGCGTCTTGCATACAACTTGTTGGCTTCCCTGTTGTTGAGACGCCACAAACCCTTAATACTGATAAAGAGGTGGTGAGGTTCATAAACACAAACATAATGGGCACCATCTCCAATAGCCTGTTTTCAAAAAAAATGATAAAAAGGTATGCAAAATACAACCAATCATTAAAGAATATTATTGCAATTTGCCCCAATAATTCTCATACATGACAAAAGAAAGTCTCCGCGCCATTGCTTTCTCCAAGATTCTATTCGTCAAGAGAATTTGATATATTTGAATCATTCGATTGAGACGGCAGAGAGATATCACATGATACATATTATTATAATCCGGATAATTGCGCAGCATAAAGAAGGCAATCAAGTCTGCCGGTAACACAGAGAGGATGTCGAGAATGAAAGGTCCCTTCATGTAGTTTGTAAACATTTTGCACGAATTTGTGATGAGTTGATACTCGGGCCCAAAATACGATATTCGCATCGAAATGATGCTGTAATAAAATGTATATAAAGTTTATCTCATCTTTATGATTTGAATTAGCTCAAAATTAAAGCTTTAAAGTTTTTGCAATTATGTCATACATGTCTATCCAGGCAATAACGTCAAAAACGAGTGTTACAATCAAGCTTGTTATCGGATGAATTGGGAAGGCGCATTGAGCAGGAGCAAAAATCGTGGCAAGGGCAGCCGTGGCCACCCGAAATGCCATCCAGCACCTCAGTCCTGATCCATGAGGGAGTAAATATAAATGATGGCATACGTCGACGATGCACTGGCGCACCTTCATGGGCCAAAGTCTGACGCGGTTAATAAACTTTTGTGGGCGCTCTGCCGCATCATAGGAAACTGAAGGTTTTCCCTGGGAACATAATTCTTCCACAAAAGTCTCTGGAGGATATGCCGACAGTTCCGAGTACGTTGGAATGGGCATCTGTTCTTCACTCGTGAATGCCTCGCGACCCTGTAATGCAACATGACATTCATTACGAGTTTTAAAAAAGGGCGACTTTTACAATAGGAATCTTACCGAAATCATTTCAAATTCGTGAAAGAAATTGGTGTTGGTGTGCGCCACTTTAATGAAGGACTCGTAGCTCAAGCAAAACAGTTGGCAGTGAGTAATAGTTCGATACATGAAATCCTTGTTGGATCCGAAGAGGAGACCATTTAGGCCAAAATAACGGCCGTCAGTGAAAACACCGATTTGCACGCCTTTGTACACCACCTGTTGGTGAGTAAATAATGATTGTTTCAAAGTTTAAGGAGGCTATATCATGTGGTACATATACTTGGATATTTTTATAGCTTCACCTCCACAAATCCCTTTGAAACTATGTAGAGGTCCCGAACAAGGTCATCCGGATATATGATAATCTCTCCAGGAGGAATCACATAGTGTTTGAGAGCAACGCAAAGTTCGTTTTGGAGGTAGTTTGGGGCATACTGAGAAAAGTGTTTTCAAAGTTTAGTTACAAAATTACTGTGAAATGGAGGTGATGGCGTAATCAAGTTTCTTCAGATACATACCATAAACAAAGGAATCCGGATAATGAATTTGTGAGCGTGAGAATAAGCTACTTTTGTTATCAAGGATTTGGGTGCATCCCATATCGCTGACCTCCCTGTGGGGATGAGAGTCCCTTCATGTGCTCTCCATTGCAGCATGTAATATCCGCAAACTCGATCCCACAACGCCCCAGAAAACCGTTTCTCCTTTAAGTAGGTTTGTAGTGAGTAGAAAGTCTGCTTGAATGACATACTACACCGGAAATATTTTTGAAATATAATAATTATTAACAGGCAGCCTCCATTTCATTTGAGATTAACGTAGCCCACACTCACCGCTTTCTTTCGCTATTTACAAGGACAGCGGTGACTTTGGCTTGCATGTAAATCACAGTGGACACTCCAATAATTAGCCCTGAAAGATGATTCTGGGTGAAAGCTGAGCATAGATGAACATGAAAAAGTACATATGTTGTAATTAAATGTGTATACCAAAAACTTCGACAACAACTTCCATGTGGGTTTCCGCTGGAAACTCCCCAAAGCCGACCGCGGTACACACCACGATTGACCAGTAGAAGCTGTGTCCGTAGCCCACGTTGATATTATTGAGGTCACGCTGTACAAACTTGTACAGCACGGCAAACATGTGCGACACAAAGAACAAGGCGAGGACAAATCGTCCTAAAATCATCACAACGGGGTGAATCCGTAATCGTGTTTCAAAGTCGGTGAAAAACCGGAATGCCTGCAAAATAAGAAAATAAGAAATTGCATGACTTTAGATTTCTCCTGTGTTAATTTATTACTTTACATAAGATTCCAAAATGAGATGTATACGGTCATTTTTACAAAAGATATCTCAATATCAGGACATCTTTTCAAAACTCTGACATTTTTCCAACTTCAACTTTATAAAATGCAATATAATAGATAACTTAGAAATAAATGTGTTGCGTACCAAATGGATCTCAAATAGTCTGTTCATTTTGAATAGGTAAAAGTACGGTGAAAGTTGTGCTCCGCTGCCAACGAAAGGTGCAAACACGTATTCAAAAGGGATAAAAGATAAGACCCGGAGATAGAAGTACAGGGATTTGAAACGGTAGCAGGCAATCTCCTTCACACTCTCAAAAGTTTCTAGGGATTAAAAACGATTTAGAATTCTATTTTCACGATGATTATAAAAAATTATTTTAGTCTTTGGCTACTTTGAGGAGTGATCACAATCTGAATCATGTCGTAGATACAGTCAAGCATGAAAATGACGTCGGTGACATGAAACACATAGTCTACAATGACAGTCTGTGGTTCTCGGAAGGCAAATTGATAAGGCTGTATAAAAAATATACATAAATATCATTTAACCAAATCATGTATCTATGTATATAAATATATATGTACTTAGTTTACATTTTAAAAAAATGTTTCTATTGTGAAACAACTCACATAGTACCAAAACACCCCGAGAGCGCAAAGCGTCACTAAAAACTTCCAGGCAAAGTCTCCCTTTCCCTTCTCCGTCTCTTTAAGGCGCCTAAAGGCCATTACAAAGACATTCTCTCTATCCTGCTGTTTCTTAAATAGAGTTAAATGCGTGCTCGTCTCCGGCGCGCTGACAATCAGTGGAGGAATCGGTATATTCAAATCGCCTGCCAGTGACACGGCCCGGGCAACGTCGACCTCTACAGCAACTAAGGCAGCTGCCAGCATCTCCTCATAACACTTCTTCTCTGCCTTCCCCTCCGTATCACGCTCCTTGCCAGTGACCTGGCCTTCGACATCAGTGTTCAAGGTAAGACCATCAAAATCATCAGAGATTCGATTGCTCTGAATGTTGTCGTACTCCTCGTTGTTCAAAATCCGTGTGACGTTTTCGAAACTGTGAAACAGCTCGACCTGTTGGAATCCGACAGCTTCCTGCTCCACGTGCGATTCCTTCAAAGCCTTGAACGCTTTCTGGTAGGTGTTGTGCTTCTCACATAGGGCAAGTAGCAGTCCACATTGTTCCAGACGAAGCTGGGTTTAAAAATTACAACAGTAATTAAAAATAACAAATGCAAGCAACTTTATAAATAAATGCAATTCAATTTATTTGTACTTCGATTCTCTGCTCCAAAATAGCTTCGTATTGAGAATAGACGCTCAGAGTCTGCTTGAAATGTCGTCTGCTCAACATTCGAATCTCACAGTCACTCCCACATCGAACCGTAGCTACGTGAGGGTAAGGCTGGAGCAGATGCATTTCTCCAATCACGGATCCACTTCGAATTGATGTGATTGGGTGCTTTTCGTCGTCCGATAAAACCTACGTAGTTTTGAAATTGTTAATTACCGATTATATTGTGAAGCGGAGATTATCCAAATGTTTTACGTAATCATATTAATGTTCACTGCCGTGTTATAAAAAGTAATCTTTTAAAAAGTATTCTTTTAGAAATTACTTCGAGATGTCCCTTCACCAAGTAGTATACCGCGCTTGCAATCTCATTCTTTCTGAAGAGGTACTCCCCACTCATGTAAAACCGGTGATTGGTGCGAACAGACAAGCTCATGAGGAACGGTGTCTCCAGTCCTTTCAAAATTGGCAACTATTTACACGCAAAGAAAAGCATAACCGATTAACTCATTATCATTAAATATATTTTATTTTCTTCTTACCTGATCCAGCACAAACTTATTGACATCGTAGAACACTTCCGATTTCATAGCATGCGGCATGGCGTCTACTAAATCTAGATTGAGAATCCCACTGCTTTTCTACCCATAAATAATTGTAGAATCTTGTCACATCCGTTTGTATGGAGTGGGTGATGTGCCCAAATTGCTACGTAATAGGTGATTATATGCATTTAATGTCAATTTGAATTATTTAACCCACATCCAACTGTATGAACTGATGGATTTAAATTGATACCAAGTAATGGCGAATTGCAAAACATCGAGTGATGTAATTCTCCTTTTCCGTGTCTTTCTCAATCAATAAGGACGCGAGTGTTCCGTTGACAAAGGCTAGCACATAGATCCACGCGACAATCTCCGTAATGGAAACAAACGCAATCTCAGCGTCGGATATGAGCGATGTCTTAATATCACCAGCCCTAAAATCAAAATTAAAAAGGGTAAAAACTAACGGCAAGAAAATTGGTTGTTTTGCAAAGTCTCAAAGTACCCCAATCTAAACATGGCCATGACTGTCCAATAAACCGATACCAAATAGTGAGTGATTAGCACATGCCAATCCGGATGATCAAGCAAGGGCACCTCGTGGTTCCTCTTGAGCAGATGCTAACCAAGTCGGTTTCGAACTGTCCTTGTCGCAAAGTTCAATGGTCGCCTCCTCCGGGGTCATGCGGAAATGTTTGAGCATGAAACTCTAAAAAATTAAATATGCATTGTAAAGCCAGTTGAAAAAATAAAATGGGGGATATTGTAAGTAGCATAGGTTTGTAATATTAATAATTACATCACAAGCTATCCTATGCCACAAACAAGCAAACGTATGGATGAGAAACGTCGTAAAAAAGAAGGTGCGCAGCATGAACATTTTAAAGTCCCCTGAAATATGATAAATGTACTACTCATTAAAATTTAATCGAGAGACGCCCGACCGAATACACACTTATTCCTCTTTGACTGTCTCACCAACGACAAGCTCGTCCTCCCACTTGGAAAAATACTGAAGAATACTGCGCATCCAGAAGCAGGTAATTCAACCTTGCTAACGTTATCATCCACATTTCAATCGGATTAGTTTCGTCCGGATCATCATCGTCACTGCTGTCATTCAGAGTGTAAATGGCGAGGACAATCAGGTCCGCCGGGAAAACGGACAAGAGCGTGTACAGAATGTCCCAGGTTGTGTACCCATGATTCGTCTTGGCATACTTGGACTTGATCAGGATCTGCAGCCATTGGGAGAAAAGTCCCAAGGCGTAGACGGCGTTCACCAAGTGAATGATACCCCACAAAAGTCGACTCTCGACTAGGAACCCTTCAGAGAAGAGAAAGAGGTAGATGGACAGGAGGCACGAGCTGACAAAGATCACGTCGCATATCTTATGCTCCAGAAACTTCAAGGTTCGAGGGTACTTGGTCTCTTCCGCGTCCTGGCTTTTGAACACGTCCCCTTGAGATGGCTCCCACACGCCCTTCTTCCTCAGACAGGGGAGCAGTCGTTGGATAACTCGGAGGGTTAGGCAGCCTTTGTCCCCTTGCTCCGAGTCGGCGTCGCCGTCGCCGGAGCCAGCGTTCGAGTGTGACCCAACGGATTCACGCTTTTCCTCCTGCTTCACGCTGAAAAAGCGCTCAGCGTCTTCCTTTTGGTCACCCATCTTACGAGAAACTTACTGAATTTACATATTATTAAATTATTATTCGAATTTTAGGTACCTAAGCTTAGGAAACTTTAATGAACTAGAACAAAGTATAATGTAGTTGTTTGGAGAGTCGGGTCTGATTTTTTCCAATTCGCTATTGTGTAGCTTTCAGTTAGGCAGAATTAGAAAATGATTGTCAGATAGATAAAATGGCGAGTAATGAAAATTTGCGTGCTGACAAATAAAGCTAAAACAATTCTTGCATTTTTTGTATCATAGCAAATAATTTTAAGTTATGAGTTTGGCGTGACTTTGAAATTATTGTGAAGCGAAAGAAGAATACCCGTTTGTCACCCAAATCAAAAAATCAAAATGTTTGTAGCAAGTATAAAAATGTTGGTTGCGTTTTATTCATATCGTTTACAGGTCTAATCTAATCATTACATCTACTTTTTACAAATTACAAAGACTCAAATGTAATTTTAATAAAAATAAAACTTATTCATATTCGTAGTTTTGACGAGCGAGGTGCGGGTTAAACTGCGCATTGTACTTTTGCTTGACTCGTGCCGTAGGGGGAATGATTCCTTGAAGGGAATCTTTTGGCTTGGGTTGCTCTTCTGTACTTTCTCCTCTCATTTTTGCCAAGACCTGCTCGGCTTTCCGTCGTTCTTCTCGTTCTCGTTGAAGTCTTTCCGCTCGTAATTTTTCCAAATTAGAACGCTTCTTCTCCTCCTCCGAGTCTTCACTACTGCCGGACATGGACACATCACTGTCAGAAGAATCTGGCTTGCTGGAACTTTTCCTTTTGTGCTTTCTCTCCTTTCTTGAAGAGTGCTTCTTGTGTTTCTTACTCTTTTTTGAGTTTTTGTGTTTGTGCTTCTTATGATGTTTACTCTTTTTTAATTCTGACTCGTCTTCATTTTCACGTTTTCTTTTACGAGGTGGGGATAAAGGTTTTGAATACGAACTTTTGGAGGATGAAGATGGCAAACTATCCAATTTTCTTTTGACTCCGGGTGTACTCAAATATTTTCGAATGTCTTTTAAAGGATCTAGGAAACTTTTGACCTTGGTCATTTTAATTTCCTCTACTGACGCAGTTTTACTTTTCTCTTCAAGTCCGCCAATGACAGATGCAGCATGGTCAAGATCTCGTTCTTTCGCCTTTTCTTGGTCAATTTCTTCGGGTTTCCCACGTGCGACCTTCGAGTACCACGGTTGTGACCTGGACAGATCCAAACTGTCTTGTCCCAGATACACCAAATAACCAATTTTCTTTTCGTAGTCCTCCTGTTCTTTCCGTTTTTCTTCCTCGTGCTCTGTGTTCACAACTGTCGGTCTGGCGCTTCCCCCCTTCCTCATCTTGGAAGAAATTAACGTGGCCATCGGCTTGTACGACGTCTCGAAGCGACGCGAGAGGGAGACCGAATCTTAAATCTTGAGCTTGACTTTGACCTTCGCCATCGCCATCATCATTCTGATTTGCGCTGATAGATGTGATTGAGGACCCTGCTTCTTCCTGAAGCCTTTTACTCGCTCGTTCTCGTAGTAAGGCGGTTCGAGCCTCCTGTGCCTAATTTGAGAGACAAGCAATTATATGGTAAGATACTGGTGCCCAAAAATCAGTGAATTATAGTTACAGTACTAATACGCATAAAGTAAACTTACCGCGAGTGCAATTCTTCTCTGAGTTTCCTTTACTTCTTCCGCAGCTTTGGCTTCATCCTTTCTAACCCTAGCGATGTTCTTTTTAGTCCGAACATGCCAACTACAAATAGACAATGGATTAAGAATAATTAGATACAAATGTCACTGGAAATTCCATTATGTTTATTCCATTATGCAATTTATGCAATATGTTTCTTACCTCTTTTTCGGAAGAATATTCATTCTGTCGCCTTATGATAAGCTGATAAATAACTTCTTAATTGAAACTGAAACTATTGCACAGTAAGCAAACAGATACTAATTGTTCCAAATAAACTATATGTAACTTAATCACCCAACCTGTGAAATTTAAATTACCTAAATACAGTATATGTATTGTATGTATTTTGTTGTTGACAATTTTTTTATATGAACATAAACTTTCCCTTCCCACTACGTTTTGGGGAAAACAGATCCAATGCATGGTTCATGTACGACATGCACGTTTTGATGCGAAACAATGCGAAACCCGTAAAGCCAAACAAAACTCAAATATGTAATATGAATTTTCATTCATACGCATTATGCAAATACCTGCTAGAGTGACCTTGTGAGTTATTGCTTGTTTTGTTTGATTTTTTAATTTAGTTTTGGATCTCAAAAAGTGCGATTCAATCGAATCTGTAGAATAGAAATATTAAAGATTGCTCCTGGTCGACTCTGTGTTCAATCATTTTAGTTTTCTAAAAATATTTCTATAAAATTTGTAGGCATTTGGTGTGGAGTGTGGACTCGACTTTAAAGGCCTGCGAAAATCTATTTTAAATGATTATTTATCTAGTGCCCGTAACTCACAACATACCACTTGTTCCTTATTGCTAAAATAATTAACTTGTTAAATTCCAGTACTCGTCTGAGTAAGGACCTTGACGTTGGAAATAATGGATATTTTACCTGAAGCTTACGAACCTTTGTCCTGTACTCAAAAGTCCAGGCTACGACTGAATTCGTCTTTCAGTCTTCAGTAAGTAATTTAGCATCTAACGTATTTCAGTTTGCCCGAACGAAGAATGCATTTTATCGTAAAGTATTAAATCATATTGATTTATCGCATTTTAGGATGTTCATGCAGGTGCGCGAGTTTGAGTTTAGCGTCGATAAAGATTCTGAGGACGAGATGGAGGATCTCGAAGACGACGAAGAAAGTAGACAGGATTCAACCATGACTCTGAATGAAAACGGCAAGACAGGCAATTCTGTGTTCAAGACCTACTTTGACTCAAACTTTGAAGAAAGTTTGGACCTCAAGAGTGACGCATTTGAAAACTTTCTTGATCAAACTTTTCATGGAAAGGATGCTAACGCGGATGATATTGATAAATCCATGACTTCCATTTATCCAAATGATCTTGTCATGAAGCAGGTATACTTTAGTTGATTTTCTTTTCTCTGAATCAGCCTGATTCAATCAGGCAAAGACAATGCCCTATGATTGGAATATTTATCTTTCATAGATTTTTAAATCTGGTGATGGTCAACCAATTTCCGAGGAATGTGTGGTCCTGGCGCACTATGTGCTGTTCGTCAAAAATGGTGACGAACTATTTGACACTTCCGTGATGCGTAAAGTGCCCGCTGTCTTTGACCTTCGAAAAGCGGACTCTTTGCCTGGACTTGACTTGGCCTTAAGGAGCATGAGAGTTGGAGAGGTCTCCAAATTTATTATTCAGCCAGTCTTGGCTTACGGAGTGAATGGAATGCCGCCACGTGTTCCTAAAGGTGTGTACATAAAACTAATTAGGTCTAGATTAAATTAAATAACTAATCATCTTGCAATTATGTTGCTGAATTTGTATAGATTCAGTGATTTCGTGCTACTTGGAAATGTTGGCGATTGTCGACGAGAGGATTTTGAAACTTCCGCTATTGCTAACCGCCGCGGAGCGAGCTGAATTGTCCTTCACGGTCGTCGCAGAAGCTGCTAAGCAGTTACACGTTGAGGCTAACGAGAAGTACAAGGGTGGAAATGCCAAAGACGCTTTGAAGAGGTACAGGAAGGCTGCGTTCATTCTGGAGGATTATCCCGTACTGCAAAAGTCGGATGCCGAACTTCAAGGATCACTTTTGTCTAAGCTCTACAATAACATTGCTCAGTGCTACTTGGCCTTGGAAAACCCAAAACAGGCTTGTATCGCATGCAAATTGGGATTGAAAGCATCCAAGGGTACAGAAAATGTGAAGATGCTGACCAGGTAAACCCACCATCACCAATCAAATTATTGACGACGTCAATTTGACGAGTTAGTATAAACCAAACTGCGTTTTTACAGGTATGCCAAGGCCAAGTACATTCTCGAAGATTTTGATAAGGCGGTCGAGTTATGTAACCAAGCTTTGAAGGTGGAACCCAATAACGCTTACATAAAGTCCATCAAGCACGAGGTTTGTGACTCCTGCTTACATATTCCATTGAGTTTTATGAGATAATTAAGAAGCATTTTTTGCATATTTTGAATGTACAGGCTGAAACCATGTTAAAGAGAAACAACCAAGGTGAATACAACATGTTCAAGGGAATTTTCAAGAAGTAAAATTTCTTCCGGTGCTATGATTCTATGTATTTGGTTCAAAATCGTGTCTGCGTAAGGGTAAAGATTTATCGATGGATTAAAAACATAGGTATGCATTTTTGCAAAAGTTTGAGAGTTTCAAAACAAAATCTTATTTAATCTTAATCTCCATAAATTCACATTCTCGATATGCCCGCTCACTGTTTTGTTAAACTAACTTAAAACTACCGAACAGGTCTCGTATATCACACTATCACAAAATTAATTTAAAACTAAAACTTCTGAACACTTAAAAACTCTGATTGCGATCAAAAAGGAATAGTTAAATAAATATTACATGATGGCACATTGTTCATTCCTGGAGAAGTCTATATGTTCTACATCTGTTAGTCCCATATCTCCTTGTAGAATATTGTTCACAACCGCCCTCGCCAGGTATCCAGTTGTGGTTGTAGTTGAGGCGTTGAAGAAAGGATAAAGCTCATGTGTTCCCTTAATTGGATCCTCGGGGGACTTATTTTGCGCTCGCAGGTCCTTAAAATCAATGAATAGTTTTTGATAGAAGAAGGAATATTATATAAAGTTTTCTTAAATGCATTTCAAGTGACTCACTTTTTGGAACATTTTGAATGCACTTGCAACGGTCTTATCCACATCCAGGCTTCCCTTAAATGCCAGCTCCGGATTTCGTTGTAGGATAGTAGAGACGACGCAGAGCAACTCAATCACGATATGAATGTATTCTGGATGCTCAATGTTGTGCATAATATTTTCCAACCAATAAAGCGAAATTTAGCTCGGATAAGGTTAGTCTCTTTAATGTAGGTTCCTGAGGGAGACACTTGCCCGCGACGATAATTCCCCCTGGGGTTTTCTTGAGAACGTGCCACACTCGGGCGTAAAAATTGTTGGGTACACGACACAAACAACCTTCAATCTGTCGCTTTTCAAAAATTGTCAACCTGAAACACATAAATATATCTTTTTAAATCCGACATTATTTCTAAAAGTCGTAAGAGTAGTTTTCGACGAATACTTTGTCTTGGGGTCTGCCTCCAAATTCACTGCAAGGACGGCTTCCAGCAAACGTCGCACTTCACTGGGGCTGCAAGCCTCGAGTGGAACTTCGGGGTCTTCATTGGTTGCGTTTTCTTTATACAACTGAATTGCTTTCAGGATCCAACTGTAAGCACAAGCAAAATGGAAGGTTAATTTTTGAACAACTCTCACTTGATAATTTTATTCCAGTAACTAAGTATACCCCATTCTAATCTTCAATATGCCTTCGAAAAGCTCGGGATTAGTTACAATTAATTTTCCACAGTAGAGGGCAGTTTCCTGTTGGAGCACGGCTTGTATCACATCGTGAGGCTGTACTTTGGTGTACACTGCTTCGCGAATCTCAGCAGGGGACATGGGCTTATCCACAACCCATTCTTCCTGACCAATCATTCCAAACGTCAACTGAAAAGCAGCAACAGCCCCAATGAATCCCTGTTGCTTGTTTCACAACCTAATTTTATTCTAAACCGCTTTCTACCTGCTTTCCATTCACGAGAATCGTAGTTAGATATGGACTTAT
The DNA here is from genome assembly GCA_027743915.1 of Seira sanloemensis. Lineage (NCBI taxonomy): Eukaryota > Metazoa > Arthropoda > Collembola > Entomobryomorpha > Entomobryidae > Seira > Seira sanloemensis. The sequence goes on from JAHZMY010001311.1 coordinate 11,920, forward strand.
GCTGTCCACCAACTGACATAATAAACTGCTGGCGTAGCGCACGGCTGCCCACAACCTTAAAACGCCAGATTGAGCGTTTAACGTGACTAGATGTTCTCGAACCGTGCTGCCGTCTATTTGAAAACTCGCCACCTTCCCGTTTCATAAGAAAGCCGAGTAGTTGACATCGGGCATAGTAGCCGTCTATGATACGGTATGCCTCCAAAATTTCGAATGTGGGTTTGTTTGCAAATTCCTGATATGAGGAAGTTTAAGTTATATTAGTTTTTACATTTCAATTATGTAAGTAATATAAAAATGGTGCAGAAATGATCTTACTTTATAATCTTTACAAGGCTCATTGAATATGATTGTTTTGGGCACATCAGTTAAACTCTGGTAGCCGCTATATTCGTGGACAACTTGGCGAAACGGTGTAATTTTAAGCTCGTCTGGATTCATCATATTCATAAAGTCCAAATGCTCTGTTAAATATTTAAATAAAGAGATTAAAGTGGTTAAATTATAACAGATGAAGATAAATATTTTTTGTCCTTAGATGCTTACCGACGCATGATGATGACAGTAAATTTTGAAGTCGGCCTATTCGAACTTTTAGTCCGTCGCAATGTCCCTTTTTAAGTTCCGCAAAAAGATCCAACATTTCTTTGAATTTTCGATCACTTGAAGAAAAAAAATATGTGAATTTTTTAAACAACTTTAATTACAAGTACATAATTAGTCGTAATAAGCATACCGCATATGCTCTTCTCTAATAAGCAGGACCATCGTGGGGCGTCCCGAGACACGCCAGTATTTCCCTACAAAATGGAGCTCCGTCTTGATGTCGTCAATCAGAAGTGCCATGTCATGAGACAGGTAAAAGTCGGAGACTTCGAAAATGAGAGGATAACACAATACGGTTTGTCCGCACACCCGGTAGATTTTGGAAGTTCCCAAAGCCCCGATTGGTCTAAATTGAAGTATAGGAATGCAGGGAATGAAACTTCCAAATCCAGCCCTAACAAAGAGTTTTCCTGAGTAATTACCTTGAAGGTCTTCCTCGTAAGCCTAGTTTCTTGTTGACGCCTAAATGTTCGTACACTTTGACTAACTGACTNAAGCCTAGTTTCTTGTTGACGCCTAAATGTTCGTACACTTTGACTAACTGACTAGGTGGCCAAATCTGCACCGGCTCGACTTCATGTGGTGTTTGAGTCTGTATTCCGTACGTGGCCATCATTGCTTGCAACCGTTGAGATTCGGCAATTAGCACGACTTGGACGACTAGATCGCTTGCAATACCCTATCAAAATAGGTAAGTAATTGAAAAGCCATTGTCGTTATTAATACGATTTTATTTAATCGTCATTAATTCTCTTCTCCCCACCTGAAATGCTGAATATCTTCCGGCTTTCCGGGGGCGGTTGTATGAGGGCAGATACCGTCGAACAAGATCAACCTCATTGACATGCACTAAACCACTTGTCAATAGCTGGGCGATGACGTACATGCTCTGACCCCATAAAAATATATTTTCTGAACTTCCTTCCGGACTTATATGTCGGAACTGAGTTCCAGGATCTTGTCTCTCCAGCTCGATATTCTCTTTTGGCACGAAGAAATACATTGGCACGATTGGATCTGATGAGCAAAATAAAATTAGTCATGAGAAAAGCAGGTAAAAAAAGTTCACAAATAATTTTGATTTTTGTCATCCTAACTAAACGTACCTCCGTAGGAATCTCGAATTAATCGCTGCCTTGCTAACTGGCAATACTCTTCCACCTGATCCGCAAGACCTTTGAAAACTCCGTCAATTATCATGAACAGGTAAAAAATGGGCCATTCGCACTCCACGTTTTCAAAATCCTGTCATGCCATTTGAATAAAAGTTAATTTTACGTGAAAAATATTTCTCATATCCCAGTAAATTTTCTAGACATTTTCGGCTTACGATGGTCTTGCCTTCTGAATAAAATCGAGAGTGTGGATCTTCCAAAACGGATTTGTACCCATCACGAAGGTACCGTTTAAAGCCGTATTCACCTTTCAATTTTCGGGTTATTTTATCCTTCGTGGCCGTGTACAGAGACTCATCGTGTGTCGCTTTATATTCAATAGACATTTTTTATTCAATTCTATTTTATGAACTGTATGTAGTCAATTTAGTTAAAATTTTATTACCAAATGCTGGAAAGGAAATAACTGGAATTAAGGATACATCGGTGTTCTATAACCGAGAACAATCAAAATAACAGTTTTCTGTCTCGAGCCTTCCGTTATGATATGATTTTATGATTTATTGAAACTTAATTATTCAAACTTACTTTTGAACTAGACTCTCTTGGTAGGAGCGTTTCAAAAATGCTGCGATTGCGATTGTGAGCATCAATGTCTACAAAAATGACGCTCCATGAAGCCCCCTTATCCCCAAACAGATTGTATCCATTAATTGCCTCAAGAGCTGCCTTCGCCATTCCAATTGAGCTATGTAAGTATACAAAATTATAAATAAATATATAAATTATACAAAACTCTTTTACAGTTCAATCCAACAAAACTGATATATAAATTCATGAAAAGAATATGTCTCTATGAATTAAACCTTGCGTGTATTTCCGCGGTTCCGTCGTTGTATTTGCTGCCCCGCTCCCACATCCCGTAATCAGGAGTTCGATAAGCTCTCTCCACATAGTACACCAAGTTTTGAATAAAATTCACCTCATCCTGGGTGTAAATGATTTGGAGACCTGCCATTAAAACAACTTAGTGCAGTCTCTCACCCACAAACAAAATTATAGCAGACAAATGATTTTATTACCTGACGAAGTCATTTGAACCAGGAATATAAGGTACAGAGAGACAATATCGATCTATAAAATAGATTGATTAATAACGAAGGAAAAAGGCGATTAGGTAATTGATAATTTTCTGTAACATGTTTTAAACATTGTTAATTCACTTTCTGCATTTGAGGGTACATAATCAAAAAATCGAATCTCTTCACAATTTTCATAATTCAAGAGAGTTTTCTTGCTAATCGTTGCGTACCGATAAGCCTGATACAACGACCAAATCGCCGCCGCGCAGTATATACTGTCTCTGACACTGCCAACTCTCGTGTCGGAAGACAAGACTGGGAACATTCCCGTGGTGGGACTTTGGTAGCGGAGAAGCTGCCTTTTAACAATGCCATAGTAAATGTCCAACTGCCTAACAGTGTCCTCATAGTTTAAATTAAAGCCTCGTAAAAATCCTTCCATTTCAATGTCCCCGACGCTGGGCTGTCTGGAAATGGTGCGTTTGTCGAAATCCAAAGGTTCACAACTCGCAGTGAGGTGGCTCACACTCAAAGTTTCTCTGGCCATGTTTTCCTACACATCATACAAAAGAACACAAAAGACAACGTGCTGTATATCATGTGAAAAAACTGTTAAACATTGCATTCGCATTCATAAAAAAGGATCTCTCGGGCTTCTTTTTGCAGAAAATGAAAGGGATGATGATCTATACAAGGCTGACTTGCAGCTGGTCACATTTCCTTTGCATAGGATTGTTGCGTCTTTCCAGTTAGTCCTCCTCTTGGCCCTCGTCTCGTGTGAAGCTCCGGGCCAAAAGTTCCATGATGATGTCCATTTTATACATAGTGTATCATGTATCATTGAAAGACCGAACAAAGATATAAAATGAATTATGTTTTTT
>JAHZMY010001312.1:0-15204 GCA_027743915.1 Seira sanloemensis
AGACTGGACTCACCTTGCCAAGGAAGCGGTCGAGCGATCAGAATATTATTTAATATTCAAATGAATTTTTGGATTACAAATGGGTGGGCGATAGCTTAAGGAAAAGTTACGAGTGATCTGCACTTTGCATTCCCAATGGCTTTTCTATTTTGAAGCGACAATCTGCATATAGTTAGTTGTTATTCGGTTATTTTGATCTTTGATTCTGATTACGCATTTTTAGTAACTTATTGCCCCCCTTCAAATGCTCAATCTATTTATGTCTAACTGTAAATTGTAAATAACAGTAGCTTGTGTCACCTTCCCTGCCACGATCAAAAAATAAAATGAAAATCCGAATTCGTCCCATGTATCGGATCGCTCCTCCACGTCTCAGAAATAACTTGTTTATGTGATATGCGAAAAATATATTGTGCGAGCAAATCACGAAATGACATCATGTTCGGAATGCCGTGCATTTATGCGACACATAAATACGAGACACACACAAGCTAATAACTGTACATATTTGAAACGAGTGCTAAAGGAAAAATATATAGTTTTTGCGTGTGTACGGCACATTGCATTTTGTTTACATTTTTGAGTGTCTCGTAAGAAAGGGTAAACAGTTTGTAAATGAGAGTGCCACACAGGAGAAGAAAGAGAAACAGGTCTGATGAGGAGACAGAGAAAAAAAACATCCTCCAAAATTTTTCGAAACAGGTAACAAGAAAACGCCATGTTCTTCTGTCCTAATGTTTGTTCTCAAAGACAGTTTTGGTTCCTTTTGAGAAGCGTATTATCGTGATTATGATAATACAACGTAGCCACACATCGTCTCCGTCATATATGTATGCCTATTTGTTTTCTCAGAAGTCTCAGGCGAAATCGAATTTTGATTTGGGAGACAAAAGTAAAGTTTTTAATATTGAATATTAGCATGCGTACGATGACGATTATTATAGTGGCCTCTGCACTGCCCCTATGGCTTAATGGATAGGTATCACACGGATACCATATCTCTACGGCCCGAGACTCCGCTTTTTTCTCCGTAATGTGTTTTTGGTACGAGCCAAACAAATAAAATGGAGATAATCTCTTTATGCATTCTTTTCATTAAGAAAAAAAGTCTGAAACAAAGTGCGAGTTGAGCAGTTGAGCAGAGATATCCAAAGACTCTTTTTGTGGGTATTCTCTTTCAAGTTTTTTTTATTAATCCTTTTCTCTGCTCGTCTCTCGGTATTGTTCATCTCTCACAAATTTCAGCTGAAATCATCACACTCTTCTGTAATAATGGCGCATGAGTGAAGATGAGCTTGAGCGTGTGTCTATGTCATTCTTTATTTTTTTTGCATAATACTTTTTAAGCCATACGGAGCTAGAGTCATTGCGCAGCTAGAAATTGTGAATTGTCCACTTCTCTCTCTCTCTCTCTCTCTTGCTCACTTTTTTTTCTCTGTGTGCTTTATAACTTGACACACCGGCCAATCCACTTAAGAGATTATGCTAAAATGTCATTGTCTTCTTGGGACGAAGAGTCGCCTCAAGCCAACAAATTAATTGCTCATAATTTCCGGACTGTCACCAATCCTTTTTTCGAGGATCATAAGAGAGCTTCTTTTTCCATCTTTATGAGAAGATTGCACAGAGAGAGAGAGGCTCAAGTAGAGGACTCTGTTTTGTTTCACTGAATTTATCTATGGAAAAAGAATGAGCAGGCGAGGCGAGCACACGTCCGTAGATTACGATTGTGGCAAATGATAATGGAGAAGAAAAGCTTGAATTCGGTGTGGATAAACAAGGACCAGAATTTATATTACTTGGTTAGCCAATGTAATAAGCAATAACAATATTTTGAAGGCTCTAATCAGCTTTTCATCATCAATTTCCTTCACCTCGCGAAATGAAAGAAGCGTGTTAGTGTGCAGCTTATCGCGAGATGGGTGACATCGTGAGATCTTCCCTTGTAATACATTTTCTGCAACTGAAAGGAAAAATAACGACAGATGCAAAATGAATAAAGAGAAACTGTCGAATGCTGAATATCAATTTTACCGGCGAAAACATTATAATTAGATGCAAATCCTCTAATCGTACGTTTACGTTTTTCTTTACTATCTCAAAAGCCAGCCCAAAATGCCAAAATTTGAAGGAATTAGCACAAGTTGAGAAAAGGATCAACCAGGCGTATCGTAAAATACGTTTCCCTATCCTCAAGAAATATGATTATTAGTGAGTGGCATACATGTGTAATTACAAGCCTTCAAGTGAGTACGTATACTTTTTAATATTGCATTTTTTTAAATGAATAAACATATTTCAAAGTTTAATGCAAAAAAATGAACAAAAGTAGACCTATCATCATCATTGCACTCGTCATCATCCATTTTTTTCTCGATGAAAAAAAGTCGCGCTGTAGATACGGATTATCTTTCTCTTTTCACTTCTTATTTTCGTTCTTGATTTCAAAACAAAATGAAATACCTTTGTGTATTTAAGTAAAGTCTTCTGACACATTTGAAATTGCAAACCGCAGCTTAATTTGTAAAGAAATTTACGATGTCGCGTCAAAAGGAAAACAAGACTCGTCTTACTCCAATGAAATTTATAGTTTCGCAAGTGTTGCCGTTGCCTATATGACTCGAATTCTCTCATAAATGTATGTGATTGTCTCCACAAATGCCGAGGGAAATCGAAAGAAGAGACTTGCAATTTTTTTCTCACTTTTAACATCACTCTTTAGTATTTTTAATGTACCCCAGCTACCAATAATATTTTTCAGAAGAAGCCAGGTAAACCATGAGATAAAGTTTGATCGTATTACTGAACATTAAAATATGTATGACATACGAGTACAGAAGAAAGGAAAGGTTTGGATCTCGGTTTGGTTTACCCCGAAGGAAATGCAGCTTTACAATTTTTTCCCTTTTTTGCACTGAGACAAGAAAGTGACGGTTTCTTCCAAGTTTTTGTAAAAAAGGAAAGAACAGAGTTGGCATAAAACAAACCACGCTAATCAAGCTGAAATGCATATTACAGGGAACTCGCATTATATGTTAAAGGCTAGGTATAAATTGGCCGAATGAAAGATGCAAGAAGAGCTGTGCTTTGCAGTTGTTGTGGTTTCTGAACAAGCCAACTTGACAAAACAACGTTCCTAGTATGGCCTGCACTCACAGCGCCTGGCTTGCTTCATGAAAACTTCTTGAGAGAGTCTGAAGTATCACCCTCATCTCCAACAACCCCAGAAAAAAGTGTGTGTGCATGGCTTGCCTATACATGTGAACCGGTGGTGGTGGTTGATGCTGAAGTGATGTAGTGGTGATAAACAAAGCTCGAGAGATTACGAGGGTTGAGTGAGACGGAGAGAATTTCACTCTGTCAGTTGTGACTAGACTGTCGTACGAGACGTATGTAAGCGACGTGAGGTTGCAGAAGCTAAGAGAATTTCAACATGAGAAGAAAAGTTTGTGTGCTTTGTTCGATACACGAAGAATACATTTTGTTTAGCATGTTTTATTGAGTGAGTTATGTTTACCTACAAGGAAGAATAAATTGCTTTCTACTCTTCCAGACAAGTGAAAACTTAATGATGTTTTGTATTGATTTGAATGTTTTTACGTGAAGTTCATGAAAAAAATTAGAGTGGGGTAAAGAAATACTCGAGTGTGGTTGAAGGAAATATACTATACGTATTGATTACGTAATTGGATAAATCTGTGGAGAATTTTAAGTAAAATTAAAGTGTGAAAAAGGATATACCACGTTGAATACCTGTCGGTATCATTGAGATACAAATTGAATTTACGAGGAGTGATTTTTTCTTGCAAAATTGTGTATTTTTTTTTGCAAAACTCCCTAATTTTGCCATAAAATGATGATGAGTTCGGAACAAGAAATAAACTGCCGTTTTATGTGCTCGGCTGTGGATTTAAATTGAAGCCGGGTTTAAATTGTAGTTCAAAGCGTTATCTGGTGGAAAGACGGAAGTCATTATACTACACTCTGATACTGTTTAAAATACGGCAAATTGTGAATAAAGTTTTTGATGAATGCTGAAAGGAAGATTTCGTAAAGCGAATCTTTGTCCAACTCGTCACATTACATTCTGTTTATCTTTCTCATTCATCCACTTGGCACACATTTCAAAATGAGTAATCTGCTCAAACTCCTGGTGTTATTTATTTTGGGCATAGCCCTCTCCCCTAAAGTGACAGGGCTCGGCTCCTCATTTGTGACAAAAACTGGTAACGGTTTTGAGCGGTTGGTGGTGTCAATCGATGAGCGTTTGGCACTGCCACCGCTGTCATCCTCAGCGTCCTCCTCACCTTCTTCTTCAGGCACTTCATCCGGCTCTTCTCCCAGTACCAGTGCATCTGGTGGGACAACGGGATTGAAAGGAGCCACCCAAGAGTGTCAGAAAGTTTTGGAACAATTGAAGGTAAAGGAGAAAAAATACGTTTTTTTCTTGCTCCGCATGCTCACTCACATCCCTTCACTTTAAATATGATTTAGCCTGCTCAGCCTCGTCGACAAACTCGAGATTCTACATTTTCGACTACATGAGCAAATATTTGCTAATAGGATATATGCAAAGTTTGTTTTCTCGGACATGAATCATAATGCTAGCATACCTGTTCTTATCACATTTCTTAACGGGTATCATATAATCATGATACATTTATCGGTTCTATCGCACAGTTTGAATCCACCCTAATCATACTCGAAAAATATTTTGCCTCGGTGAAAATCTAGACGATCTAGATCTCATTTTGAGATCACTATACTCCCTTCACCAAGAAATCATACACATTTTTTCGATGGTGACAAGACCTGCCAAAATACCACCAAGGAAGCCTGTTTGTTTTCTCAACTGAACTCTAATTTTTTTCACTTTAATTTGAGTAATGAATAGTGTTTACTGTAAGATAATGTTTTGAGAGAAGGGGATGATGATCAGGTAAAAGCAAATATCTCATCTCATTTCACATTTTTATTGTTTCCATTGTGCACCGAACGTACAGAAACTGCACTTAAAATTTCACATGTTCTCCCCGTGTGTGTGTTTGTGAAAGGTGGCCGACAGCTTCGAAAAGAGTCTCATCATCATTCCTATTATCTCCACATTCTAATTCATTTTTTGAAAAAAAATTGTATTCTTTTAAATGGTAATTTGAATGTGAGAGAATCTAATTCTTCAATTGAGGAATGTAACATTGAGACAGGTTCGTCATTAGTCAAAATACCAAAAAACAAAGGAACAAACTGAAACAAGTGCAACAGTTGTTTTTATCTAGAGAGAATATACATATATGCATAATTTTTTCTCGCGGATTGCGGTTCTTTGCCTATAAGTTCCACGAATGAAAAATCATTTCTTTCCTCGACATTTACGTACATACTTTTTCTAGGTTGAATTAAAATTACATTGGATTTTTTTCCGTGAATACAAGTTAGTAGCGGCTTAAATAATAACGCTTTAATTACACATTCTCTTCTCGGGAGAGGAAAGGATTGCATGCTGCTATATTTTCTTCTTTTTGCATCATGCAATAAAAAAGTGCAGCATGATGGGGATATGAGGATGAGACAAAGGGAATGAACGGACGGACGGGCATTCAAAGAAAATGCAATGTTGTGTGATGTGATATGCAAAAAAAAGATGATGATACTGCTACAATTTCAGGTATATTTTGATCATTCATCTGTCTCCTCAAAGAGTGCATTATATAGGCATGGTGTGCTCTGTTTTTGTGATCATGCGAAAAAAGAGGATAATGACTGAGGGAGAGGGATCTGATTTGCATTATGTATTTTGGCTCTCTGTTTTTGTCTAAGATGGCATTTAAAATAACCGTTTTTTTGTTTCCCCGTGTAATTATTCATTTAGAGCAAAACACACACGAACTCTGAAGAATTTAAAAAGACTGACATTGTGAGAAGATGAGTTTAATGCGACCGATACACAACACACACACACATTTCGTAGAAGAATGAAAACTCGATTTTTTTACGAGATTTGAATACGCACGATTCTCAAAATTGTGGTGGAGGTGCCATTTAAATTAAGCTGTAATTTACGACCGAATAAATGTCAAAATATCACATGTGCTTTGAACAAGAACTTGTGCCATTTGATCTACAAAAGTGTTTCGAAATATGGATTTTTGCCTTAACAAGCCGACTTCACTTGAAGAAATCAAAGAAAAGATATGTCTCTCTTTAAAGAGAGAGAGATCGGCCAATTTGATATGAATTAAAAGTGAGTAGGTGGCTCTCCCAACTTTTATCCGAGTCACTGTGCACGGTTTCCAGTTCACGAGTCACGAAATGTAGAAAAAAGCGCATGTATGAGTAATTAGTCCTATTCCAAACATTAATTTAAGGAGGCAGCGAACCAACGCCGAAACAATTTGTAAAACACCTTTTCGCTCAGAATCGCAAGCGCTTTGATTAAAGACCCAAGAAATCCTTTATAGCTTTTTAGTAGGTAATTCAAGTTTTCACTTTGTAGATACAACGCTTCAGTTCACAGAGAATTCCTCGAGGTGAGGAAGAAGCCACCGAGTGTGTAATTTAATGTAAACATAATCAACTTCACATTACCATCATCAGCAGATCATCAAATTTCATTCATTACTTTTTGGAAAGCGCATAAAAATATAAAGTCGGTAATTGCTTCAAAATACTTTTAAATTATTTTAAAGCCTATTTTTAAACCCGTTCTTCAGTCTTTGTCGCCATCGCCAATTCTCTTTCTTTACCCATGATGAGGAGCTGAAAAGCGGAGCAGGATTCTCCCACAGTGTGTTTGCAGAAATTTTTTAAAAAAAATAGCAAAGACAATGTAAAAGGGCTTTATCCTCGTGTTCACTTTTACGTTTTGCCGTTTTCCTCTATTATAATAACGTTACATAATGGCATGTTCTGGCTGTAAGGAAGTGACTGTTTTTTCCATTACGTCGATACCCAGAGTCATTCACTGTGTGAGCTACTATCGAACAAAATCACTTTTTAAATGTGTTGTCTTTAGAACCAGCTTGTTTATAACTTTGTAATTGACAGTAAAACTTTGTTATCAAATCTTTTTGGGATAAACGTGGCTCATATTATTAAAAAATTGTTAGCTTCGATTGAGCTATTGCGTAACCACTTACTCGTAGAAAAACTCTTTCAATTTCATTTTTTCTCTTATCAAATCCGTATGTATACTTATAGATATGTATAGAGAAAAAGTTTATAGATGAGAGTTTGCAATATCCACATTAATATTATTATTTTCTCTGGGACATGTCAAATAAGTGTGCTAACTGCGGCCGCGCACATGACGTGCTGTAGACAATACCACCAGCCTAGTCTTCACGACAAGCTTTATTGCATTCCTTCCTCTGAACAATAAAAAAATCATTCGCTCTCTGATGTCTTAGATGTAATAATGGGAGTCCCAACTGGGAATAAAAAAGTTAATACAAGACTTGTTTATGCTTAATAGGTTGTATATGCTTACTGGTGTATGCTAGTATATAAGCTTCTTGTTTTAATTAAACAATTTTTTCTCCTATCCCATTGTTTGCAAATATGTTGCATTACCTGAAAACTGAAACTCGCATGAAGCGTAAGTCTCATCAAGGAAAGTAGTGCCAATGTTAATTATTTTGCGTATATTAAATTGTTTGTATTGCATAAGCCAATAAAAAGAGTAAAATATGGCATTTTAATTTATGTCATTATGTCGTAGTAGCATCATCACGTAGTCGCGCGACCCACTACCGCTTGCACAAAATTGGTACAGTCTCAAATTACCGTGTAAATTCCAAGCTGCACACGATTACCAGAGAGGAATTTAGGTAATGTCGAGGATATCGCTGTGTTTTAATTAAATGAAATGAAACTTAATATCCTCTGTTGTGCATTTTAGGGGAAACGCACAAGATTTTGTAAGCAGCCCAAAATTCAATAAGCAAAATGGTAATTGAGGTAAATGAAGATTTGGGGGGCTCACATGTCATTTGTAATGCATCTGCTAGTTTAATCATTTTCTCAAATCATGAAATCGAAGGATTCTTGCTCAGATGGAGTCAAGGGACATGCGATGTACGATTACACGAAATGTGTTGTTGTAGAAGAGTTTAAACTTTTATGTCTTTAGAAAGGAATACATTTTTAGAAGGCTTTTACTCACTCATCAATACAGAAATCATGTACCGCAGATTAACCTAAAGGAACAAATATCTTCTATATTGATAAAAATGGGTGTAATTACATATTACGTATGAAAACCGAAAGCAATTATAAAAAAGCACTAATATTTTTATATCAAACTTTTATAAGCATTTATACCTATATATTCTCATGATGCTAAATATTTTTTATTCAATCAATTCAAGCAAAGTTATTCAGGGAATGCATTTTTATTACCTTCATATTAAAAAGTCGGATTAAATGTCCCTCAGGGAATGTGAGTGATTAAAGGCTCCAGATAAAGCGAATGCTAATTACGATTATTAATGTTCATGTCGCAAAAAAGGAGAAATGAGCGATGGGTGCTCCTGTTCGACGAGATTGAATGCTACATTGTTCAAACTACATGTAACATGCCCATATATACAAATTCCTCCGTTGTGTGTAGGCATTTTTGGGAAAACGCACACATTCAATATAGTAATTCGTCTGCACTTCTTATGCATTATGCATTCCCATTACAGTTTAGTGATTGCGTACGGATCGAATTTTAATCACTCTTCACTCCTCGTGTTAATAAATGCTCTCGTCCGTAAGTGGAAATGCTGGGTTAATTTGCATCAAGCACATGTTACGATTCCTCATGATGAATATATTATTGTTGTAATTATTAATGTTATCGTAATCATTTTTTACGACATCCACCTCTTTATCCAACCCCTTCAACTAACTTCTGTGGTAGTACTAAAGGCAATTTGTCAATTTGCTTCGGCTCCCTGAATGCATACATATGCAACTTGTCAACCATATTGCCAGCAAAGTTATGGGTATGACTATAGGCGACTACGATTACGTAGGCATAGTTATATCAGGGAGCTCATCCTTGCCTCTCATACCCAGAGAAAAATTAATGGGCTATCAAAACCGTTGTAAATTAATAGAATTTTTATGCGGGGAGAGTGAGTCTTAAACGAAGGAATGTTTTTTTGCGCCATTAAAGGATCGCTGATAAATATGACACTTTCACTTCGCCTCAATGAATAAAAGGATGTCAGAGAGTGAAGGATTAGTAAGAACGACAGGTGCGGTGACCTCAGGATAACACAAGTCGGACTTTGCAAGACAGTTTTAAAGAAAATTGAAAACTTCCACTTGATTCCGACAGAATATTTTGCCTTCTGCTGCCACAAATGTATGCATGTCCAGTAGGGAGCATCCGCGGCGGGGAGTCGTCTCCAGCTTTTAGCTTCCGCAGGAGGAAAGGTCATACAAAAATGCTGGAGTCATTTCCTTCGCATTCACTATAGCCCTCCGTTAGAGAATTAATTTTGGTTAACTCTTGGGGTTAGATAATAATGGCCGGCGCTTTTTCAAAGCATGTTCTGAATTTAGATTAGTATGGCTTGCGGTACAATTCCGTGATTACTTCTTGCTTTTTAATTGGTCTAGTTTTTGCTCTAAAAAATCTAAAAAGTATCTTTCTGATTTCCTCCTTGATGGTCCCATATTTCAAAAGGATATTTGCTGTCAACAGTCACGACACTTGATCATGCAACGATAATGCCGCTTGATTTAGAAGTAGTCCATTCTACTACTGAACTGCTTCTGACGCGCAAAAATTGTCTGTGACCATCATCATCATTGTACGCCATATATTTCCTTAAATTGAAGCTAAAGGGCGGGATCCCATGTCACATCATAAGCATACAGAAAGAGAGTTTTTCTCAAAAAATGGGAAATCATTGGCTGCGCACGTACAATAAAACAGGCTTCTATATTTTCTTTCATCATCTCGTCATTATCTTCGCCACCATCACACATATTTTTTCATTGTTATGATGTCCATATGGCGTACATGTCTTTTGTTCCTCTACCTTCGTCTATGAAGAAGAGGTGAGTAAAGAGCACATTACAGCTAATCAGTAGCACAGTTCATTACATTTAATTAGCCTTCTTCGACAGAGACGGGGTGTTGTTGATGATCGTTATAGGTGGATGATTGCCCTCTATAGTCCATTAAGGTGTCTACAATTATGGAAGTTAGTTACGCATAACAATACCCTCGGAGACAGACGGGCATAACTCGGACTTGACAAAAATAACGTCTTTTATGTATACTCGTTTCTTTTCACTCTGTGTCTTTCACTGCCACACACCAGCCCACTATGGTCACCATTAAGAGGCTCTTCATTTTCATCAGAAAAAAAAGAACCACATTATTATTATACATTACGCTTCCGGAAATGTCGCGAGTTTATGGTCAGCCTTCTGAAAAAAGCTCGAGTGCAAACAAACATCAGAAGAGGAGGAAAAATGATTAGCTTTTTTGTTTCGATGTTGGTGTAGGCGGTCTCCTCACCAAAATTCAAATATCTTCCATTGAATCAACGGTAATACAATTCCTTCTCATACTACGGTTTCCCTCTCCTCTTTCAAAATTAAAGTTTGGGCTGAGGCATAAGCATAACAATGGGCTTACAGAGAGAGAGAGAGAATTCATCATCTCCACAAATCCGACTTGAAGCACATGCCCAAAAACCGAAAGACCGCTTCTCTCTTGTTTACTCACAAGAGTCAAGTCTCACAGTCTCAACAATCAGACCAGAGCTGAGAATTATGATTTTCAATTCAATTTTTTGCTCATTTTCCCAGGTCAATTCATTTACTTCGTTTTGGCAATTCGCTGCGAAAGGTGTATTAAGAGCATCATCATCATCATCGCCACTCGCAGCCGAATTTGAAAGATTCAATGAGCATCCGTAATACTAAATATTATTGCTTAACTGTTTTCTCATTTAGCTCTGCCTTGTCTACAAAACAAGTCTTATGAAAATAATTATGAAGATGACCATTTCGCATTAGGAAAAAAACTTGATGAAAACGGAGACTTTTTGTGAAGAGGAGACGTCGTCTTCCCTCGCCTTCATATGGAAATACCGTCGTCTTTCTCCGTGATATCAAATGTCCTCCTCCTCTATCTCGACGTTGAATGAGTGTATTGACCTAATCTACAAGTATGAGCAAAACAAGAACAGCAACAATAATCATGATAATAATAATAATGACGATACCAAAAAATTTAACCTTGCTTGGTTAAAGTGAAATACAAACAACACCTGAAGAAAATGATTTCAGCATAACTTTATATAAACCGTGTAGTTTATAAATGATAACAAACACATGAGAAGTTTCATTTAGGGAAGGTTTGGTGTGGTCTCTTCATTCCCCAAACTTTATTTCTGTCTCTGCCCATACGTACCTCGAGAGACTGAAATAAGAATTTATTTGCATGTACATATTGCATTTCTCTTGCTCATCTTTTAGATCGTTATCACTCGAGATATTACTATTATTGCACTAAAACTTGGTCTGGTATGCACATGCTTATCCTTTACACTTGTACATCTTTATCTTGTGACTGCTTATGATCCGAGAGATTTTTTTGCAAGGCGGCAGGCAGGTTTTTTCATACTTGTTTTTTTATTTCATTGTCTCATACCATTGGTAAGTATGATTATTGCTAAAATTACAACGGTGCAAAACTGCGAATTCGATGTAAGCCGGTACTAAAAATGCATGTGCAAAAAATATTATTGCTTTTTCCTTTTTAAGGGAACGGAGGATTCCAGAGAGTCGATTTTATGCAGTATAATTCAAAAAAGCATGTTTTTGGTTTGACTGCACATTTGGTGGCATTACGATAGGTTAGGATTTCTTTTTTTTTTGCTGGGGCATTAAAAAAATTGAGATGATCTTGTTAAGTCCTACTCAACTTCACTTATTATACTTTGATCCCATGCATTATTTATGCGAGGATGATGATCTGTGTTGAGATAACAGCACACTCGCTTTTATATATATTGGAAAATTACGTTTTCAAAGCTTACGCAGCTTGAGTCACTTAACGAGAGGTGATATTGACAGATTTGTGGTAAAATGGTACATGGGCAAGAAGAAACAAAGATTTTTCAAAGAGTATGTAATTATGATAACTTTCCGATAAGTATTTTTTGTCAGAACACGATCATAATAATATGGTGCAGTGTATGACTGATCTTTCCTGCTCTTAAAGCCATGAGCCGTCAATACGGGATAGCTTTTGTTTCTAACATAACAATTTTCATTTTCAAAGAAACAGGCTGGAGGTGGGACCATACACTTGGGATTGGAATAGGTAATGGTGTGTGCTTCGTGAATGCCATTGTTTCGGCCGACGTTTCCTTAATACTTTTATAAACTTTTTTCTTCTTTCGCTCATTGTCTTATTCTTTACATAAAAGTACGAAGGGTTTTTTTAGCTTAAGAAATGGGAATTCTGATTGTGTCAGATATTTCCTTAGACTTTTTTCACATATTCATCGTTTTTAGTGGGCGTAATTTTCCCAGAACGGCCTGGCGCAGACAACGGGCCGGCAACCGTTTCAAGGTGAGATTTAGGTTGGGATTAGGATATGGCGACGAAGGAGGGAAAATCTAATGATGATGAGAGTAGGATTAGGCGTACGTTACAAGTGAAGGTCCCTTTGAGGTCAATCAATGACTTGTTTCTTATAACCACATCATCATCACACGTTGTTAAGGAGCCAGGATACAAGGAAATCATTTTTATTTTGTTGAATGTGAAAGGTTCGGATCAGAAAGTGGAGGAAAATGAGAGGAAAATCGGAAAAAAGTTTTTTTTGGGAGATAGTATGCGAAAGCAAAGTCTTACAAGTTCAAAATCCGTAACCCTATTAAATATGATAGACATTGTTAATTCTCATCGATATTCATGACTAGTGCAAGTGGCGCATTGCCTTTATAGGTATTATATTCATTAAAACGATAATCAAAATATTTCATATCTCACGCCCACATGTGGCCAATTAAAGCTGACAAATTAAGACAGCTCACTCCATGAGCTCTCTCACACTCTCCGCAGAATTAAAATTTCCTATGTGTGTGTGTATTTTTCTCATGTAGACCCATTGTGCAAAAACTTTCAACAAAGTGAAAACACCTTGGTACAGATAAGAAGACACATTGTGTGCCAATTTTTCATNTGTAGACCCATTGTGCAAAAACTTTCAACAAAGTGAAAACACCTTGGTACAGATAAGAAGACACATTGTGTGCCAATTTTTCATCTTGTTTTAATGAAATTTTTAAGATGACAAGTGGAAGCCATAATATGAACGAAATATCTCTTTTATCATTACCCTTGTCAATCATATTAAGACCTAGACTTAATCCAACCTCGGCGATGGGCGTCATTATCTCTTCGAAATCGATACAAATTTACAAAACAAAACAGCATTTATAGACTTGGTAGACCTGCCCTGTCTTAGGTAAAGTATGTTGCGAACTTTGAGAGATAGAGAAAAGTTGCAAATCCTAGTCTCTGTCGATCGAGTGAACAAAGTTTTCTGTGGTAGAACGAGTATCGAAAAGGCTAAGCGGGGCAACCTTTTGACCCAGAGTCCGTGACTTAGACTCTAATTTTCAGTTGAGCATTTTTACTTTCCTCTTGACGATGTAAAGACTAAAGTGCAAAGAACTATACATTGTTGCAGTCAACATGCCTTTTGCTATTTACTTTGGATCGGGTACATTAATACACATTTGAAGATCGATTTCTCTCGTTAATGCACACGCGCTTTTAATTATCAAGTCTGTAAATTTATTAAATTTATGCTGTCTGTGACTAATTGCGTCCGATTAGTTTTGATTTTCGAGAAAAATTAATAGTTTCACTTAAATTAGACTACGTTTGAAAAATGGAATATGTTTAGCTTTATTTCTCTTCTTTTCTTTGATTTCCAGACGAACAAAACAGTAAACTTTTGTAAAGCAAATGTTGTATTTTTAACCTTTGTGCATCCAATTTAAACAAAATCTTATCCGGTTTGTTTGACTTGTTCTTATTCTTTAAACAATTCTAAGCAAAGGGAACTACTTGAATACTCTCCATCTTTTCAATAGGAAAGAGGGCACAATCCAAAGAACTTTACACTCCCCTTCCCCTAACAATCACTCATTCTCTTAACATCATTCGAGTCGAGTCCTTATCTAGTTTCCCATGAAAATTGCCATTTTCAACGTTTCTCATATATTACGAAAGCGATTAAAGTTGGAAACGCACATACAGCGTGAAACGAAATGAAATGTGTGTTCATTTTAAACCAAACACTTTTCCTTCTTCAAGAGACTCTACCGTATATCATGACTCGAGCTCTGTTTTTGTTTCAGCTTTAGATTTGGTTGCCCCAACCAAAGAAAACTATTTTATCTGTTTAAAATAGGCATGTCACAACAAAGTACTTAAATAATCTGTGTACTCATAAAACACACACACACACAGACGACATAAGAATGCACAACATTCTTTCTTCTTCTCACTTCCCTTCATCAATTCAAAGCTGAGGAAAATTTTTTTTTAGACTTTGAAAAGCAATTCATTTTTTATTTTTAGTATGTGTAAAATTCCCTGTCGTTAATAAAAGTGGCAGTTTTAGTATTCCTGTCCCGAAAAACTTTCATTTTATTTCCGATTTAATAATCATAATAAGCCAGAGTAAGGAATGTTTTGGTAGCCAATAAACATTTTCTTCAAAAAATATATATATCTTTATTTTCTCTTCCTTCCAATCCAAATGTTCATGTCCATCTTAATTCGAAAACTCGGCATTCCTTATCTAAATTATTCCCTCAACCGCACAATTATTATTAGTGTTTTTTCTTGTGGGTTTAACCTCTTGTGACACTCGCGAGTATTTCAAAATGTCGAAGAGAAAACGGAGAATAATATTGTGCCTTATCATGATAATTTATTTCACTGATCCTTTGAGACCTTGTGTCGTTCGACTTTGATATACTGAACCTTTTCGCGTTTCCTCCAACAATTACTGCTTTTGTGTTTTTAGCGTGCCTCTTAAAACTCTGCTTCTACTATTTCAACTACTGATCCATTTACGTGCTATGACTTTCCTCGTAAAACTCTGAGTTTAGGCATTTTTTTGTAAATCGAAAATTGTTCCTATTGTCTTAATTCTCCTCAATTTATGA